>JARJDZ010003329.1:0-39081 GCA_030264555.1 Aleochara sp. GC000083
AAAATCGCAATAATGTTCAAAGTTGAATAACTCGAGAATTATAAGTAATAATTGACTGATTTTTGTTGCGTTTCATTCAGAATTAATCCCTTAATTAATCTAACAACAATTCCTAACCATCCTGAACAATTTTTGAAAAAGGGCAAAAAACGGTTGTCATAAAACCCAACATTCGATGGGCCGACTATACCAGAGGGAGTAAAACGTGTAGGAAATAAAGACTACTTTATTCCCGTGGTTTGAAACTTTGCTAAGTTTGTCATAAAACCCAATACTCTGTGGACCGACTATATAGCGGGAATAAAGTGCCCATTTACACCCGCGATTTGAAACCTGGCTGGAAAAGCTGCAGGCACGAACATAACCAACAAATAATGAAGCCACAGAGCAAAAACAAAATATGAAATAATCAGAAGGATATATTTATAGAAATACAACACAAAAATGAAATAATCTGAAGAGTTTTATTTAATTTAATGTTAAGGAAAACCAAATGAAGAAAACACCAACACCACAGCTACAAATTTTCAAAGACCACACCACAGAATAATGTCATATAAAGCTGGAGCAAAATCACATACACAATGTATTTATAGAAAGAAATTGATGCAACAATACCTTAACTGTTGCAAACGTCCATACTGCTTGGAGATGTTCCTCAAATGTCCCTCACAGCTTTCCATATTTGTCTAGCAGACTCCATAAAAACATGCCAGACTCTAAAAAAGAAAAATTATGACATACATTATAACATATTGTATTCAAATGAAATAAATTGTTACACAATACCTTAAGAGACTGCTCAGATATCCATACTGCTTGGCGATGCTTCTCAAATGTTCCTGTTAACTTGCAACATTTCCATATTTGTTTAGCAGACTTCACAAAAACATGCCAGGCTCTAAAATAAGAAAAATTATGACATACATTATAACATATTGCATTCAGTGAAATAAATTGTTAAACAAAATCTTAAGAGACTGCTGTAGAAGCCCACACTGTTTAGAGATGCTTCCGAAATGTCTCTGGCAGCTTGTAGTTCTCCAAATTTGCCAAGCAGACTCCAAGAAAACACAGAAGTTTCTAAATTAAGTAACATTATGACATGCATTACAACATATTGTTTTTATGGAAATAAATTATAAAACAATACCTTACAAGACTGCTGCAGGAGCCCAAACAGCTTGGAGATGCTCAGTATATTTCCCTAACACCATCAATTAGGTGAGGGATCCATTGCTTCTTCAGGACCCTCCAACTTGTAGTACAGCTTGCACCATCACAAGATGATTCCCCACTTATCCATTATTGCTCAAAGTTCCAGCAACAAAAACTTGTAATTGTAATTGATGATGGCTTCATTCCCTAAAACAAGAAGTTAAAACTTCAACGATGAAGATTTTATAATAATAAATACAAATAGATATCAAATTACCTATTGCACTTACAGAAATATTTATACAGAACCACTAGAACCTGTACCCATATAATGTACCCATTTTTTTCTGTTCCCCATATAATGAAAGTTTATTCGATATTTATTACCTTGAAAATAAGTGGCACAAATGTGTGGTGATGAGTGAACTATTCTCCAGAGAAACTGGCGACTCTGATGGCCTAATTTCAGATGTCAAATGCAAGGAAATATGCTACTTTACTCCCGCGGTTTAAAACTACGCTAAGCCGTGGTCATAAAACCACTCATCACCGAACCGACTATACACAGGGAGTAATACGAGCCTTTACTCCCGCCACAGGTTAATTCTGCTCAACCTGTCTCATCTATGGCCCCAACCAGAGACAATACAATTTGTCTCTAGCATAACCAAGAAAATAATCAACCCACAAAGTCTAAAGGAAACAAAAGAATCTGAAGAATTAATATTAAAGAAAGCCAAATGAGAAAAAGAGCTACCACAGAAGACACCGCAGCTACCACATTTATCTAAATACACTGCACAACACTTATGAAACTCTATAAAGCTGCAGCATAATGACATACATTATAACATAATATATTTATAAAAATAAATTGTTAAAACAATACCTTAAGAGCCTGCAGAAGGATTCCACACTTTTTGATGATGCTTTCCAAATGTCCCTGGTGCCTATTTGTAGAGCAGATTCCACTGAAACATGGAAGATTCTAAAACAAGAAAAATTGTCATAGATTAAAACATAATGTATTTATAGAAATAGTGTTTATACAATACCATATGAGACTGCCACAAGAGCCAGCACTGCTTGAGGATGCTTTATCATATGATGATGACTCCAATGATACTGCTTGCATGTACAATAAATATAATGTGATTGGTTTATATCCATTAGTTGCGGCTCCAAAGAACATATGATTTTACATGGGCAAATGTATCTTAGAGATACGCTCGACTAACGAATATATTACTCCGGTTATAAAGATCACATGGTAAACAATACAAAATGTTCATGGAAGTACCTCCAACATGTAATAATGAGCCATTTGTTCATATATTGAATATTTAGGAAGGAATTGTTTATACAATACATTAAGCCAGGAATTCTAAATAGGGTCCAGGTGGACCCTCAGGGTCTATGAAACATAGAACCATAGATGAGACAGCATAGAATGCATAGAACAAATACTATGAATCCTCAAAAGGGGTCTATGGCCATCAGTGGTCCATTGGGGGTCAATGAAACAAATTTCATTAAAATAACTAAACAAAAAACAATGTATTCTGTGTTATTGATTATTCTTAAGGATTGTGATTAGGATTGAAGGTATGAAATTGTTGGTAACCACTTTCTTAAGCACTCAAAGCAGTTCTACACATCACATGGAATTCCATGCATTAGGCATTTGCCTAACGTTGTTTGAAATTTAAATTTAAGCAGTAGTTGTGTAACTATTAAGAATTACTACTATTTTATAAACATTTTGAAGTTTGTTACTTTTTCATCTACCAGTTGCCCACGAAATTACGAAAAGTGTGATTGACGAAAATCGTGTTTCCAATTCTTCCGACTGATTCGCAAAATATTTCTTGCTGATTAGAGAATGATCAGCACAAAATATATATTTTTCTAGTTATAACATTTTAATATTGTGAGTATTGTTGGTAATTTTGTTCTAACAATAATTACAGTACTTTTACATAATTGAATAGATATCATACTTAGACTTACCCAATAGTAAATAT
Organism: Aleochara sp. GC000083; assembly: GCA_030264555.1. NCBI lineage: Eukaryota > Metazoa > Arthropoda > Insecta > Coleoptera > Staphylinidae > Aleochara > Aleochara sp. GC000083. The sequence continues at coordinate 3,183 of JARJDZ010003329.1, forward strand.
TTTATGCCTATTTTCCTCCCTTTAAAAACCGATGCATTGCCAAATGTTCATTAACCTTGGAGGACAATTCTTCCTGCTGTTTGGTTCATACTTGAAGACGGTTGAAAACAATAATCCTAATTAACATAATAGATATACCTTACAAACCTTTATTAATGCATTGTTGTACATCCAACACCCAAGAAATTTTTGCAATATATATTTATGGCTTCTCTTGTACAAGGAATTGGAAATTGATGGATTTCTTCTCTGATCTTACAAGTTCAAAAACACATTATTGGTTTTTGTTTATTATTTCACCGTAAATATTAGGTCAATACTCTTCTTATATTGTTTTGCAATATGCAGCATTCACTCATATATTTTCTTATACTTTACTTATTTCAAATAATAATTATTCATTTATCTCCTTACTTCTTATAGTCATACTTTTACTTATTACTAAATTTATTTATATATAATTTATATATCCATATATGTAAATCATCAATTTATCAGCAATTGAAAGTTCTTCCTTATGTCATTTATATCCTATATAACTTATTTACAACAATTATATATTTATATATGATACTTTTGAAAAAACGAATTGACTTTCAGTAATACTGAGCCTAGTGAATTTGTCTTCACAACCATATGAATTGTTTACCATACTTCAAAAGCTAAACAAAGTGATATTAGTCCTTGACAAAATGATATGCAGATGCCTCATTCTGTATACGTTAACTTTATGTATATCATTTTTTTGCATGTTAAATTAAATGTTAGAAATTTCAAGTTGATGTGGTTTAAAGTTGATAAATTGATAAGTGTTGTACTTGTTGGTCTTTGTAACAAATTGCCTTCACAATCAATCAGTAGGTTACGAATACAAATTACTAGCGTTATTTGGCATACAATTTACGCGTTATTATTAAATATGTATATTTGTATATTATTTATATAATACTATGTAGTCAAATTTCTTATTAAGATTTTAGAGATTTCGTTTCTTAACTCGTTTTACTTCATACCTTTTTGGTAATGTTCACCTTGCATTCATTGTGTCCTTGTATATATAAGTATAATATTCATCTTTTATATACAGATAGCTCAGAAAATACATTATACATTTGAAAGCAATGTATCATTCATTCATTGTAATTGTTCTCTTAGAAAAGTTGTTGGTTTACTTTGTTCATTAGATTCGTGGTACAATTTACTTGTCAAATTGAATGAATTTAGTTGGTTTGTTTTGCATTTGTAAAGTTTGTTCATGTTAATTTGTAGATTGGTAAATTGATGTTCTGTCTGTTTGTAAAGTATAAGTATTTATTGTTTCTGCTTGGTTGTTTTGCGTAGATTGCGTAGAAGGCAGATTATCCTTCTGGGCCAATGAAGCCGTTTTTTATTTGAGTGTTTTTGAACGTGTAAGAGAGGCGAAAGGAGCATTTCTTGATGTTGTACTAATGTTATGGTCTATCATTCAATGGATTGATTCCAAAACATAAATCATCGATGCTGATTGAGAATAATAGACCACTACCTGGATTGCTGTTGGTTAGTAAATAACTTACTGGATTAGGGGGGCAACAAGGATATTGTTTCGAAAGGAATTGTGGCTTGTCAAGATTCAATTTGCAAATGTAATCATAGATCATGTGCGCTTTGAAGTGCTCGACGTGTTAACAATATCCGAGTTAGTCTCTGTGAATGTGTTGTAGATCATGTAAATTATGCAGTTGAACAATATTACTCTAGAGTCAATGTCGCATTTGTCAAAAGAATTCTAAATGATACAACATAGTCGCGATATCAATAGAAATAAACGCGTGTCGTCCGATAATGAGGACACAACGCTGGCGATTGAATAACGATTCGTTTGCCAGTCATACTGATTACTATCACGAAATCATTCATGTGCAGCAACAAATGAATCGAAAACCGCGATATGTTGCAATTCAATCATATGAAACATACACTAACTAAGTCTCTACCAGATACAATTACAAATACAAACTAACAATAAATTAATAATTCGATAATATAACAATATTTGTCTTTTATATGCATAGCGCCGCTTATTCGTTTGATCGGTTATCATTCGATTCGTTTCATTACTTTCAATCATTGGCAAGTGAATGCAACATTTTGTTCAACAAACTGCAAATTGCACACTGAATTGTCAACAATAAGCGGCCAATATATCACAGAGACAAACAACAGGATATCTACATAATTAATGCTAGAAATATAATATTTAGTAGATCAGGTCCATTTTCGCATGTTTTTAATCAATCAAATCATTTCGTTTAGCAATCGATGCGTTCATGCAGAGCGAGATAGTGAGAGAGAGATTCGAATTTCATCATTATTCTCAATTAAGTATAATTGTAATGTTGTTCTGTTGTTGATGTTGTTGTAGATGTTGTACTTGTTGATGATGATGATGTTGAGGTTCTGTTTCAATTTCAAATTCGTAGAGGTTGCTGTAAATTCAATTTTGGGAACATTTTAGTTCGCTTGGAAATGTGAACATAAATACATAAAATGAACAAAGGGAGTTCAAAAGCAATATATGTAAAGTAGTTAATTAGAAAAGTGATTGTTAGAGAGATAAGAGTGAGTGAGGGGGGAAGTAAGAAGCATAGAGAGAGCATTTGCAACAATATTAAATTCTAAACTAAAAACTAAAGATGTTACAACTAAAATGATTATTAGGCGTTGTATGCGAGAGTAACGAGAAAAGTAGATGGGAACCATTCAAATCAATCAATTAATATGTCTGAGATAAGTAAGTGAATTTTCAAACAAGAAGCTACCAATACCAGCTAGAGGCACAGATAATTGACTCAACGAAGTTGTCTTTCATTCTTGGATATTTTCTTCATTTTTATCATTCATATATCAATAGATTTCCATTACGACAATTACAATTATGTATATATTTAGTTATAGTAAGGTATATTTTAAAGTTATATGTATGTAGTATAGTATAGTAATGTTGGATGGGTGTTGTTTTGTATTCCTCATCAATTTCGATATTGTGTTCGCATTAATAGCGTTGCTTGTTGTGTTCGGTGTGTGTGTAAGTCACTACTGCATCTCGGTAAATCATTAAACACACATGTCAATTAATTAAACTGCGCTATGGACTTGTTATCTAGAGATAAAAACAACGACATTTAATGAGGGGCAAATTGCGTTGCGTTACATTGCTAAAATCTCATTAAAGGTGGACTAAATAAAACGGGTGTGCGATTTTCGACTAATTCATTATATCAAATGACTTTCAACACCCTACCATAGTAAAATCTACGAACTATACATTGTACAATAAATAGAATGGTATCCAACACGAATGATAAGCATTGTTTTCTTGTATCTGTTGTATGTGTGTCTGAGTGTGTGGGTTTATGTACGCAATTAATGAACAAAATGTTAAAAACGTTAAATATCACCTATGTTCACCGGCATCAATCAAATGAAATCAGCTACCGTTTGTGATCCTCCACGGCTGCAAACTTGCTCATTAAGTACATCCAACAAATAAAATATTGTTATTTATCCTGCTGGAATCGTAAATAGTGAAATATCCAATTTGCATTTGGTCCTCGTTCGCGTGATTATCAGCTGCCCCGTTAATGAACAAGTTTCAGCCAAACTTCCGTTACAAATTTGCATTACATCGTGAGGACGCCGGTTTATTTCTTACCTAAATACTAACATTTCGAGATTGTTTTCATTTAATACTAGAGTGATATGATACACTACCCTAAAAGTTAGCTGTCTTTTATCCCTTTTTTCTTCTCATTATTTATAATATGTATAATTTGTTTCTCTTATTGTTTTCGCTTGCAAGAAGTTGTTTATGCTCGTGTCAACACATTCGCGTGCTGTTTCGCACAATTCTATTGAGCGTTATTGCACATTTCCAATGTTTCGTGTGTTAGCTTGTTTGTTATCTGTTGTGTATTGATTAGTTCCAAGTGTTGTTAGTGTGTGTTCGTATTTGTAATGAGAGCGTTCTCGTAATGTGGATTGGCTGCAGGTGTTTCTGAACAATTTTTGCATCGTTTTTGGCTGAATTGATTGGCTCTTGATAATGTTACAGGTATACAGACAGACATTTTAAGTAGATATAGTAAGAGAAAAAGTACTATTAAGAGTACTACTATTATTGACATCGAGTTTACTTACTTGCGTCTCAATCTAATTAATAACACTTTTCCATTTACGTGTACGATCAAAAATTTCTATCAAATTTAATTTCTTTCTCTTGTTTTTTTCCCTTTATCATAATATTCGAGAAGCGTGTCAGGATGTGTGTACTTGTTCTGAATGTTTGTTGTATTTGTTGTCAGTGTGAAACGTTAAGGTACTCAGTAGATTCTTGACTAAATTAAGACGCAAGCGCTTAGGAAGACATTCAACTAATAAATGTGACGACACCTCTTACATCAATATTTATGATTATTGTTCCGTCGTGTGCTTGTAGCACACACCGTAACGTCCTTCTAGCTGCTTATAATAATCGACTAATTTCAACTAATCTCTGGACGAAAAGTAACAACAAATTCGATCTAGTCTGGGTGGCTACTGGAGTGATATCATAGAAACATATCAAAAGCAGATCTCTTCTTCTTTTTCTTTCTGCAACTAGGTGTACAACTAGAGTACATACCATTTAATGATTAGCACATTTAGCTGCTGATTAAAATGTTTCAAAACACCGTCGCGCCTAGTTTAGAATATGTAGCAGAAAATTTATTGAAAAGCCCTCGCTTCAAACGTGATTCCAAAATGTTCGACGTGCAGTTGTTATCCTCAAAAACCCTAAATTATTTATGTACACCAAATAATCGATAACTATCAACCGATCGCTTCCTTTGGATAAAATTTCTTAGCTTCTTTCATAATTCATTTCTCTTTTGTTTTTTTGTGGTATTGATATGTCTTAGAATATGTTTAGGTTCGTATTTGCATTGAATTATCAATATGCATTTCGATTAAGTTGATTTCTGAAGATGTCAATTTCGGTTACGGATCGCATCATCATTCTATTCCTTGTCTTTCCTCTATCAAGAACAAGATATAATTAACTAATTATCTAATTGTCACTAATGTAAATTATTGCACTAATTTGACACATTTCTTGTTGAATTCAATAACACATCACTTGCAATACATTGGTTTTCTTTGAAACATGTTCCTGGCAAAATCAAATTTATGAAGCCAAAATTATTTCCAATTAGAGTTGCCCTTGTCACCACAATGAGATTGAAATTACAGATCAATAGATAGATAGATAGAGCAGAATATTTCATTAAAAGATTCAAAAAATACTGTTCTAAAAGTAGTTGGCATGAAAATCGCTTATATAATTGTTTGTATCTCTTGGTTGTACTGCATTACTATGAGTTACAGGTATTTTGAGAAATGTGTCCATGATTAATTGGTAGAATTCAAAAATAGTACTGCAAAATGGGCCCATCAATTAGTATTTTAAACGTTTTGGATTGCTCTAACATTGTGTTTCCAGTTCAACTATCTGTAACTTGCAATCAATGTTTCAGTTTGCCAGTGTTTTCATTACATTTCTTACACTTCTAATTGTTTGGTTACATTCCAAAGTGCAATCTCGCTGAAAATACGTGAACCTACTATTTCTCTCCATCCCTATGTGTTTCTTTAATATGTACTTATAATTGTTAATTGGTACCATCAATATAATTAGAGGAATTATGTTCATATGTAAGAGTTGAAATGTAATGTAATACAATTATACTCATCTCGTTTCCATTGAAATATGTCTCGTGTATGCCTAATAAGCAGATTTATATAAAAAATACTCTCGTGTGTTCATTTATTTTATGCTTTATCGATTAGTAAGTTGCGTTGTCTTTTATGTTACTCACGTTTATCATCCTAACTTCTCGTACTCTCACACTTGTGGCTTGAGAAATGTTCTGGGAGAGTAAATTTTTCGTATCGTTTTCTTGTCTCTTGTTTCCTCCTGCTTGTCTAAATCAATACATATTGAAAGTTTGAAGAACATGCAAATGTAAAGTAGCTCACTGTTCACCGTTCCACTTATTAATTACATTTTGTACATACTAAAGCAATAGATGAATAAATAATTCGAATGAAACTCGTTGCAATGTTGCCAAATGTCTAATCTCATCTCCGCATTTTCTTCATGCGTTTATTAAACGCGTATCAATAAAAAACCTTGCGATATGTATTACCTTACAATTAACACTCATCTTTAACCGTTTTTCCTCTTGGTTTTTGTCTTCGAAAACTAATTTCCTAAGTGCCATTGATTGACTCTTTCTTCGCTCTTCATCTGACTATCATCAAATCGTCTTTTTGCACATGTTTTATCACTAATACGATTAAGAATTATTTAATAATAATATGAAAGAGAATTAACGTTCGCTTCCAGCTTTCATACGATTGTTTTTCTGTCTGTCTTAATCGTTACTTTCACGAAACTATAATAGAATAGTTTATTGTAATTATTTGAAGTATCTTATGATCACGCACAACGTAACAACACCGGAATCATCCGCAAACTAATCACTAGAATAACAAAAAGGTCTAAACACAATCAAAATCCGTCTACGTACACATTATGTAGGAATTGTGTAAGGTCGAATTTGAAAATGTGATGTGTGAGATTAGATCGTATTCGCAATCGATCGACCCAGTCGTCGAATCAATGTCAGTCGGCACGTTATCAGCAGTCACGACAATTCCTATCACTAATGAGATATAAATAAATAAATTCTTTCATCAAACACCAAACATGCGCGCTTCCATCTTTTCAAGATACATGGTCCATGTACGAAATAGCAGGCATCCTAATCATACATATCATGTCCTGATGGATTAGTTTTATATGTATGCTTGGAGATATGTTCTGTTCTCTAAACTGGTATAATTTGTTAGTAGTCTACTTTGTGTGTACGCTTGTTTCTTGTGTAATGGGTGCTTCATTTCAATTTGTCCAAATTGAATTGTTGTGTGCAATGTGTGAATGTATGTGATGTGTGGTTGTTACTTGTATTATTCGTCTAAAATGTCTAAACAAAACTAATCAACGAGGGGGAGACATTCTACAACGTATTGATAAACTTCTTGCTGGTTTGATGCTTCAAACAACGTGCGATGGGGCACAGTGCATCTCTTGTTTCGCTTGGTTTGCTTTGTCTTGTTCGCAAATGTAAAAACTCATTTTGGATTCGTGATCTTGAATTTCCTTGTGTTTGTTTAAGTAAATTTTAAGAAGGAAAATTAGTGTGTTCTTTAACTGGTACATGTCTCTTACTGGTCCTGTTCCATGCGTCTGTCGGTCGCGCCGTTGGAATTGTTCTCGCCGTTTCGTATGGACATGCTGCGCGACGACGAGAAGCACAACTTCATGATGAATGGGAATTTGGTGCCTGAAAGCGTCACGAAACGAATATAGGCAGTTCGCGTATGGACGAAATAACAACACAATTCGTAAGGAGGAGATGGTGAACTCACCGGGGCTCTCGATGGCGGCGTGATTGCAGGCCATCACGGCCGCAACGGCTTCGGTCGTGTTCTCGAACTCGAGCAGGCCGGAACTGGAACGCTCCGATTTCATTGGGAAGAGCTTCACCGCCTTCGGTGCGATAACATCGTAGTCCTTGAAAACTTGTATCAATTCGTCCTCGGTCACTTGCGGTGGCGTGTTGAAAAAATGCAAAATCTAAAAAAACAATCATGTTATTCACTCATTTTCTGCGGTTACAGATGGAGCCACCGACGATTTTTGACCCTATAGCAAGTAAAACTAAATATTTGAAGACACAAGTTGAAATCTGATACGTGGGGGAATCCCCGTAAATGGAACCATTGAGACCTTACCTTGCTGGGTGGCTGGATGCGGTTTTTGCTAGCCATTGCCGGATTCATGAAGCGATTATTCTTGTTAGCGATGTACTCCTTGTAGGAGGGCGACTTGTCGGGAAGCGGATAGGGATTCGTCACCTCGCTCAAATACGGCTGCTTGCTGAACGCCAGCTGCAGCTTGTGCTCCAGCACGGACACCTCGTCGATGTTGGCGTTGTTGTGGCAGACGGGGGCGGCTCCGGTGAGGCCGACGTTGACGTTGTTCAAATACTGGACGCAGCGCTCCACGGCGACGCCATCGCCCATTTGGACCATGGCGGTGCCTTCCTTCGACTTGAGGAATTTGATCTAAAAATGAACACGTGGCGAAAAGGAATGAGAATCAACGAAATGGATGACATCATGATGATGGCCCATGATGTACTACAACTTACTCTTGCCACATTTCCGTACAAGCACATCAAATTGAATAATTTATCGGCGTTGGTGCGCAATGGGTCGAGCCCGTAGACCATGAGGACGGCTCCCGGCTGCTGGAAGTTGCGCTGGTCGCGGTACTCGGTGGCGACTGGTGTGACCACAGCAGCGCCCGACTTGCGATATGTGTCTCCGGTGAATGGTTCTCCGTAACCAGGACCTCCTGTGCCTCCACCCCCGCACAAGTCTTCATAACGCTGCTGCTCACTTGGATATGGATCTATCAGGGGGCAGAAAAACAAACACATTTAGTATGATGAACGAATCCCAAAAATTAATTTCCAACTTCTTCTTCGATGCGCGAAGGAACAAACAAGAAATTTAGTTGGGGGAGAAACAAGTTATGAAATTGGTGAATTTCATTTGGAACTTCGATACGATCGCCGCATGCAACTCAACGTTTTTGCATACTGCGATGGAATTTAATTCAAATTCTTTCCATCCACGACCAGCGCGCGCGACAGTTTCAGCCCGGCCCTTTTGTTTTGCGCGCCTCAATCTGCAATTATAATGGGCGAGAAGGTGCGGCAAAAGTGTACGTTGTAGATTTCAGTTTGTAGACGTTTTCTTCGTCGCTTCTTCATTGACGGCCCAATGTAGCTTCTTCCACCTTATGGTTCCATCATGTTGGGTGTAGTGAACAAATGCCGTGAGTGCGCACCCACGAAAATAAATTCGCCGCACTTTCCTCCGCACGTTTCGAGCGAAACACGCGCGCTTTTACGGCACGATATTTCACTCTATTCCATCAGCGCGTTGTGTGCACTGCTATAGCCATGTAACAACGTAACGTGTCTCAGATTGCATATCATTTAATAAAGATTACAGATTACGATGTCAGAGGGACGTGCGTAACAAAATATGTAAAAGTGACATTAACAAAGTTGAGTATTTGATGAAAGAAATGTATATGAAGAAGAGTATTTCATTTAGTCGAAGAACATTTCAAAGTTTTTTTTAACTAGTCGAAGAAGATTTGATAGTACTTTTATTTAATCGAAGAAGATTTGATAGTATTTTATCAAGTTGAAGAAGATTTGAGAGTATTACATGCTAGAAAACTTGAAAATAAATAAATTGAACTGACTTTGAACTGAGTTTTGAAGTGATTTTACTCATTTATGAGATAAAAACATCAAATATACTTTTTTTGATCAGTTCACTTTTACCTTTTTGAAAATGAGGTCGTTTCAACCACAGAAAAAGAAATAGAAGAATTCTACTATGACTAGATTTGAGGAGAATTAAATGCAACACACTTGAATTTTAAAATTGAGTGAATCCTGCATAAACTCCCCCGTGAAACCTGGCAGCACAACGAGATTGCTCGTGCATTATTTAATCTCTCCAACTTGCTCATATCACTCCAACGAGGAGTCACTTCACCTAACGCCATCAACCAAACCACTTGCTTTTTTCACTTTAGCCCCAAACTTTTTTTCTGTTTGCCTTACATAATGCTACATAAGCATGTACCATACCAATGTTGCACGCATTTTCCGCGCCGCGAAAAATTAATTAGCATAAACTCCTGCGGACGGATACGAAGAAAATACTTATCAGCAATAGAAATAAATGTGAGCTGCGAGTACAATTTCCCGGAAACGTGCTCCCGCAAAGACTCATCTGCTTTCCGACTGGGGATGTTACATGCAATTTTCGGTGCGGTCCCACACAGCCGGTACATGCGAATTGAAGTCTGCTTCTTTGGAAACCAAAAGGAGGATGGCTCCTCTTTTCCTTCGAGAGGTGAGGTGGCAGAAAACGAATATGCGCGTGGAGCACGTACGCGTTCGCTTCGTACGTTTGTTCATTTCGCGGCGTAACGTGATGCATGTTCGCCAGTGCGAATTCTTATTTTGTGGCACATTCCCCACTTTCGGCTTGGCATATTCGCCCCCGGCATTTGAATAGGTAATAAAGAGGTTGGCTGCTGTGTGCTGCTGCAGCCAGCGAGCCGCGAAGTGTGATCCCAATACGGGCTTGACGGTTTGTTTGAAGAATAAAGGTACGAGTCGAGGAGTCTGGGTGGTTGAAGATGTGGAAGATATGAAGAGCTTGGAAGTGGACTGACATGGAAGATGTGGGAGATGACACTCAAAAAGGAAAATGTGTTATGTTTCGCTTAGCATCAACTGACATAGTTTTTCGGAAGGATGTTTCGAGGGATCATGTCCAACAGAAGGATGAATTTTTGGACTCTTATTTCTCACAAGACATTTGAGATAAATAGATGCCCAAATTTTAGGACATGATTTCCAATGAATGAAGATATGACCAGAATGAAGAAATGTACCAAACAAATTTGCAGTGACTTAAAAAACTCAAAAAACTTGGACAATTTATTGTCACTTGATCATTCTTAATCCTGATTTTCACCAGTGACAAAATCCAATACGATTTGTTTGTAGTGCATGAAGTTATGCAAACATCACGAGATCATTCATTCATCGACCTCCTCTTCTTCAAAGTTTTCAGCGTTTGGATACATATTGATTCGCGCATTGTAGATTTGAACCGCGCACCATTTCGAATGCAAATTCGCTGGGAAATATGTTCGCACAGCAGGAGCATTACGCGATGCGCATGAAAGGGAAATAAAGCATGCATAGGTAAGCTCTGATGAATGGCTGCAACTTTGCTATGCATGAGTTTGCAAATACATCGTAAACACATGTAAAATGCAGAACGCATTATGCACGAACATGCCGAATTCGAGGCGCGCGTTGTTGTTGTTGTTGTTGTTTCACCGCGATGAACTGGCCCGGTCATTTTACAGGTTTTTGTTGCTTGCTGTTTGTTTGCGCATTCTCTGTTCGCACATGACCCTCTTTTGCATGGCAGAGTAATAAAATGTGCGTACGGCCAACAAAATGTGGTCGCGAATTTCCAGTTTGCACTGGCAAATTTGTTCTGCAATTTTATTGCTGATGAAATATACACAAAGGTGACACAGAAGGGTTTGGTTGGTTCTATTTGAAATGTTTTGGTTTGTTACTACTATGATTTGATAAAAGAAAAATCAGGGATTAAATTTGTCTAAAACTCAATTTATCAATAAATAGAGAATTAATCCTGAATTCAATTTGTAGATGTTTGGCATGCAAAAATAATTCTTGACATTAATTTTCAGGAAAATTTTCATAAGAACTGTTGTAACTGTTAAAATATAGTAAAACAACATTGTTTTTACAAAAAAAACCTAATTGTCCTTTGAATAGAGTTGAAATTTTGGATAAAACTACAAGAACTTTTTTGATAACTCATACAACCCTTAGATAACCATCATTCAAAGAAGATTCTCCTTTAAAATCTCCCAAATAATTTTTTTTCTTGTCAGGGATCACCACATTCTATTGACATGTGGATTTCAGGTTTGTACTTTGATCCATGAAACCACAATGATGATCTACTACTACTTCCAAATTTGAGTTTGATAACATTCCACAGGATCCACAATATTCAAATATACCATGGTACATCATTCTGGTGATGTGGTTCAACAAACGACTCTGCTTCTGGCACGGGATTTTGTTGATAGATTTATCAGATCCGATCCTAATGTGCGCAACGAAATTGAAAAGCATTACAACCGACTGTCAGGATCAGGCTGGAGCAGCCCAACAGCCACCCAGCAGATTTTATCGACTGCGTTTCAATGTGCGCTCTGGCATTAAAACGAATTGGACTGGACAATCATTGATGCTGATCCTGATCAGCTACCGTGTGACCAGACTTATTAGAGACAACAAACGTTGTTCAACCATGAATTGAAACATTCAATCATTTCAATATATGTACCATGAAAAAGTTTGATTTTGTTAATGATGATGTCACAAAAAAATATACTTAAAACATCAATATGAGAGATAGCTTAGACGAATGTAGGGGGCGTTGTAAAATTGTAAATCGGAGGATACAAAAATTTTGCATCGGTTCCAAAAGATATTTGAACAATCCCCAAAGAGTAACAGATCACTGAGTGTATCTGTTATCAGGAAAATGATTACATCAGCTACCAAGACTTATTCTTTGCTATCTCCTCACTAAAATAGATAGCAAATGTGAGTCTATACTTCACCCATCTTCTCGGCTTGGCAAATGCGTCCGCCATTTAGTGTCAGGTGCACTTTTAGCCCAACAACGACGTCGACGACGACGCTGTGCGAATAATAAATGACGCAAAAGTCCAGCCAGGCAAGCAAGCAAGCATTCTCTCTCGTTCGTTGCGTTGGATGCCAACGTGCGCATGCATGTAATTAAGCGTAAGCGAAGCAATGAACTAGATTTTCGCGACTCGCACACTTGTCGTTTCGTACCCATTCCTCTGCCATCGCATTCCGTGTCGAGGGTGACGCCGAGAGATATGAAATCAACTAATATCCGTGGATGCGCCATGTGCCACCTCGTGGAACAATTGTTCGCTTAAATAGAGCGGTAGTCGTTCATTTCGCCTCGTTGACACATTCGCATGTATGTACCACTGTACTGATTTTGTGCCCCGTTGTTTCGAAAGAAAAACTCGAAGGAGTTTTCTAAACGAGCATCGTTTGTCATGTTTTTCCTCGCGCTGTGCTCGTGGTGTTTATTTACTCGGTCCGCGAGCCATCAGAGGATTAACGAACGAACAAATGGGACAAGAGTTTCTTGTCAAAATACAATGTTTGTTTTTATGAGAGAAACATTTGGTACTACATTCGTTATATCGAGAGAGAGTAGCATCATTTTGGTGGAAAAAAATCAAAGTCTTTTACACCATTTTTAATAGTAATTCTTTAAATGCAATTCTGATTGTAGAAAATGAGTTTCAAATTTAATTCAGATTTTTATATGTAATTCAGTTTGCAACAATTGTAATTCAGATTTGGCAATTATAATTGGGAAATCATAAGTTTAATATCAGAAATGAATAAATGCATTTTAGATTAGTTAAACGTAATTCAGAATACATCAAATGAAATTCAAAAGAGTTCAAATGCAAATCAAATTAGTGCCACTCTTTGTTAAATAATAATTCATTATTTGATAGGTAAATTATTGTAAAAAACATCAGAATATTGACATTATTAATGCAGCAGAGATTATCATTCAGTTTATAAATGCTGCTTAAATCAACTTCAATGGAATCTGAATTCCATGTAATGCATTCTAAATTTGAAATAATAATTTTTGAATTACATTTTATGAGTCGGAATTACATTTATTGCTTTCAGAATTAAAAGTGACGTTTTCCAGATTACAATTCACAGATTTAAAGTTCATTTGATACTTCCTCAAAATCATTTAAAAATATTGAATTAGACTTCTTTTCTGATACTTAATTCATGATTACTCAATTACATCTGAAAAAGATGCGAAACAACTGAATATATTTGGAAAAACTAATACAAATTTTAAAACTAATATCCCATGAAAAAATAAGAAGTATTCACTGTTTTATTTAACTTCCCAATCGTTTCTTCAATCATTTGCAAGATGTAAATGAATACAGTTGTAATGATATCATATTACTACACATTGCAAACCTCATTATCTGTTAACACATTAATAGGCAAATCAACATTCAATATGTAATTCGATCATCATTATCACCTTCCTCTATTATGCAACAATAATTATATGCATCAAGATCTTATAACTTGAAAAATGATACCATGAGAAATAACTGTACTTTTTTCCAGTGAACCCATTTTTCCTTCCTATCAAGTTCAATTACTTGTTCTTTCTAGAATTTAGAAATATGATGTTTGTATCATTTCCTAGACGTGATTTTTCATTTTCGTTACTTTTTTTCACTTTGCTTTTTTACTTTCTTTTAATGAAATCAAATTTCTGAAAAAAGCTGATAGAGTGTAAACTAATATTTATACTATCAAATAATTCTAAAATTGGTATCATAAGAAAGTAATCAAAATTGTTGTTGTTTGACTAATAATATAAAATATATTTTGCAATACTGATCAGAAACTGTAGACAGACAAAAGTAGAAAAGAAAATTTCAGAAGATAAAAAATTCCAAAGGTTTTTCATGATTTTTTTAACATTTGCATCAATGCCTTTCTAAAATTGATTTTCTTTCTTCTGGGACCTAATTTCTGTGAATCTTTACTATACCACAAGTAAAATGCGTAAAATATTTAACCATTTTATGGAACATACAAAAATTGCAATTTTTATCTTTTGCAATATCTGACACCTCAAAAATTGAATAACCACAAAAATTCTATAAATCTTATTATCAAATGAAAATTTTTCTCAAGAATTACCACAAAAGATTTTCGCAATTTTACAACCCCTATAGATTTTAGTTCTCAGCCTACAAATTTGTAGCCAGCTTCTACTGTGCAACGAAATACATCAATAGCTTGGATGAATCTTTTGTGTCAAATCCTATTTCTGGCCCGCACATCGCTTGCAATTAGAAGAATGGTGTTGTCATCATTGTGGAAAAATGCTGGTCGCACCATTAGCACCAGAAAGCGTTGTGCATCGCCGACCAATAATTGGCTACGCTGAACGCACGTCAAGAATTTACCAATTTACCAACGTCAAGAGTGCGCTCTCTTCGCATTCGGTTTTCGGTTTTGGTTATTTTCAATAGTCGATGATGCAATTCGACTGTAAATGCTAGAGCTTGCCTGCTCGATGGTAGCTGTGAAAAAAATACGAGAACGCAGACGAGACAAGGAAGATGGAACGAGGCGAATTGTCGTGAAATGAAGCGATAATTCGGGATGAAATTTAGCATGGCGAACATTAGCTATAACTATAGCTAGTAGCTAGCAGAGAGAAGGTTCAGGCAAAGCAATTGTAATTGTGGTTCGGGATGTGTTGTTTCGTTGGTTGCATTTGCCATGATGATGAGTATGAGTTATTTGGACGCTATTTTTGTCGAGGCGAGTTGTAGCACTTGATCTTATTATGCACGTAGTGAGTAATGGCACTCTGGGAACAAATCTAGCCGAAAGTCTGCGCGAAATGAAACAGTGCGAACATGCATCCTGTTCATATTGCTAAATGGAGTTGGTGATTTATCGAAATTGTTGTTGCATCTATGACAGATTATATATGATGCTGCGAGGGTATTGTTTTGGTGTAATTATGTTTTTGTAATAAACAATTTCTAAATATATTCTAGAAAAGTACCAGAAAGTTCGAAAGCAGTAAGCTTCAAAAGGACAATTGTTGGAAAATATCAAATTTTCGAAATTTCTAATTTGTTATCAATTTTCAACGATTTGAGTTTGATTGGCATCAAAAGAAATTGATAAAAGTTATTGTTTGATCAACCATATCAATCATATTTCATAATACTGATTTGATCAATTTCACTTTTCAATAGAAACGAAAAGTTCAGAAGATGGACATTTTTTTTTGCTAATTTTTAGCCTTTAAATCAATACCGTAAAAAGGAAGTACCAAAAACATTGAGAACAAAGCAATAAGCTTCCAAATGACAATTGTTGGAAAATAGCAAATTTTTAAAATGTTTTGACAATTTGAGTATGAACTACTCTAAATATTATCAGATAGTATTTGAACTATCAAATAATTCTGAGACTGATATCATAGAAAGAGGAGTGAAAATTGTTGTAGAACATACATATCAATGATATCTTAAAATACTAAGCTGATTAATTCAGAGATAACAGAAAATTCACATAATGTAAGCAGAGTAAAATTGAAAAGAAAATTTCGGAAGATGGAAATCTTTCAAAAATTTTTTCATTATTTTTTTGGCCTTTGCAACAATGGTTTTTAAAAATTTATTATTAATGATATGATTAATAAAATCACAAATAACTGATAATTCACGAACTGTACACAGACTACAATGGAAAATAAAATTCCCAAGGACGCGAAAACTTCAAAATTTCTTTCAAGATCAAAAAAGAAGTCTTTGCATTAATGTCTTTCTAAAAACGTATTTTTTCTTTGTAACATAATTTCTGTGAATCTTAATAAAATCACAGATAACTGATAATTGCACAGACTACACAAGAAAAGAAAATTTCCAAAGACGGGAAAACAAAATTTATTTCAAGACCAAAAAAAGAGGTCTTTGCATGAACTCCTTCCTAAAATGCATTTTTTCCCTTCTAGAACATAATTTCTGGGAATCCTCCTTAAATATGGTACATAATTATGGTAAATGATACAAAATCAACCAAAAATAAACCAAGATTCAAGCATTTTAAAAGTAAATTCACCCAAAAAGAAAGAATGAAAAGAGTGTATGAAGCAAATAAAATTTTTTGCACATCTCAAAAAGAATTCATGTGCATTATCCAGAAACACTTTTCCTTCTAGATAACTTCTTCATCCACTACTCCAAGCTCTGTTTCGTATTAACACCCTTAAATAAACTCTACATGTCTGGATATAAATTCCATTTAGTGTAGAGCCCTTGTGTTGTTCGAAGGTGTTTTCGTATCGACTAGCAGCTAATTTATTAATTTCGCAACGCAAACCGAACGGAATCGAAACGCTCTTTTGCACACCAATGAAGAGGAGAGAGCTTTTAAGCACGGCGTTTATCAACACCACGTGGCGCATTGCATGCAAAAGGCCGCGTTATAAATAAACCGGTTGCAATTTGCACGTGCCGTAATTTGCGGAAAGGAACCCCCCCTCCTACCCACCCTATTCCTGGAACCGTCCTGGAAAGTATTTGCGAATAATGCAATTACTGATAAATAAGTTAGTTGGGCGAAGTGGCTGGCTGTAGAAGAAGCGCGGGTTGGTTGGTTGGTTGTAAACGCGACGAGGAATTGTTTAATTATTCAACGATTTAAAGCAAATTGCTTCGTGTTATTGCATAATCAACAATAGCGATCTATTTCCGCCCCGAATTTTTGTATTATACGAGTCAATTTCCGTATTGCAAAAAACCAGAGTTTGATACCAATGACGTCACATGGATTTTCTGTTAGGAATGTTGGCTGTTGAATGTTTGTTGTCTAATTCAACATACAAGTGTTCAATTTTGTGTTTTCTGAACCGAAAGACAGGAAATGGAGCGCAAAGGCAGCTGATGACAATGGCAGTACCAGAAGCAACAAATAGAAATCGAGGATGGTAGACAAGATGGCCAAATTCGGGTGCAAAGCAATACCAATGCGAAGATTCGCATTGCCAATGCAGTTAAACTGGAGCAGAATCCAATAAGCACGTCATCCAATGCAATCCCACTCACAAGACCACAACATAAATAATACAACAAGACTTCTTGCAGGCTTTGGTTTTGGTCGGCTTGAAAACAGAGGATCAAGAGGTGCATTATTACAGTTGAACTGATTGAACCCAAGTCAAACTGCCCATTTTGCAATCACTACACTATTCATTTGCAGCAAATTCATTGTTTCCTTATCTTGTCTTATTATTGCATCTATTAAGTAAATGTATTAAGAAATTGAGTCAAAATAAACAATTATACAATTTTCATAAACATATTTGATAAAACTGTAGACAATTATCAAATATGAAAATGCAAAGGAATATATTGCATAAACTTGTACTTTGTATTTCACTGATGAAATCATAATGCAGTAATATGCATATGACTCATTTAGTGACATTTAATTAGCATTGAAAAGAAATTCAAGAAGTTGTATAACATAAAATACTTCGATGATGAAAAGAAAATTAGTCCGATTATGAATTAGCAACCTTCAGTGAGAATTCTGAATAAATTTGCATACTAAATTTTACTACAAAGGTGTTGTATAAAAAATGAGGTAAAATATTAAAAGATTAATTGCTAATGAAGCCAAATTTTGTTTAAAATAACAAATTTAGTATTATTCGATTAGATTTTTGAAGAGTGAATTTTCAAACAAAGCAACTTAAATTCAAAGTAATTATTATTTAATCTCATTGCATATCTATTCTAAAAGAAAATATTATTTGGAAATTAAGTAAAGAATTGATCTTCTGTGAACATAAAAATTTGATATTGCTATTTCAACGTGAGTTAATGAATAAAAAATGTTATTAAATTATGCAAGCAAATGACCGCATAAAATATAAATATGTAAATAACAATACACTAATGAATGGGATGTCAATTTCCGACCTCTTATATCCGCAATATTAATTAACAAATTATGGCAGGATTTCTGCAATTGAATGAATGACGATTAGTGAATATATATGCAAATTGCACCTGTAATGAATTGCGGTACAACTCGCCCATATATCATAAACTTCAATGCACATATACAACGCAACTTATGGTACCTGTACATAAGGCATAAACAAGTAATTAAACATTAACAACACAACTGCCAACAATCAGGTAAATGTGCAACGACCACAATTCCCAAACTGTTGCAACAACGGGAATTATTCCATTTTTGCCAACACACAAACTCGTACGATCCCGGTCTTTCCTGTTAATTAATTAATAATCTAAGCTAATTAATGCGGGCAACTTCCCACAAATTAATATATGTGCATATTTGCTTTATCCACCCGCATTCATTCCTACTCGATGGAAAACTACACAAAATAATTCCATAAATTTGTTGTTGAAATGATATAAATTCATTTGCACAATATGCAATGCAAAACACATGGTTGTTCGTGAAAAACTAATAAATTGTTTAAACAACATTTCAACTTTCATGAATTGCAGAAATTTAACAACGAAAATTTGAAAAAAATATAGTAAACGTATGCTGCTATCAATTAAAATTTCCATTTGAATTAAATGAATGTACAGATCGTAAATTAGTTTTCACAATTTCCCTGTTTTCAAATTGCTTATGTCCATCTAACGTCACGGAAATCAGGGTGCATTTTCATATATAATTGTCCAATTTACCATCGCGTTCATTTTCTTAGTAAGGTGACAAGGACGACACCAACAAATTTTCTTGTTTGTCATGATAATGAAGTTTCTGGTGCTCATTTGCTGACTTAATGAACGCCATACAAAAAAAAGTGGAGGTAATGAAAATTGTAACATGCAACAATTTCTGCCAGCTAAGTAAAATTGCATATTACAGTGGAAAGTTGTGAGATACGACGTTGACTCTACGCTACGTGTGCATAATGCAAAATTCAAAATTCAAAAGTGCATAATGCATCATGAGTGTAACAACAGAACAACAAGCATTAGGATGCATAATGCAAGCAAGCCTACCTACTCTTCTCAAATGTAATGTATGATGTATGTAACATACATCATATGAACGTGATGAGATGACCAAGTCATGCATGCAAGTGTAAACACAGTCATCTCTGCGTTTTGCGTACGCAGTTCAGAATGTTTTAATGATCGAGTGCGAAAATATTCATTGGCAGGCTAACCTGCACATGACCATCAATCTTGGGCCTGTCAGGAAATATGCGCTAATAATCAGTTACAAAATTAGACATCGAAATGTACTCGACACGGATATTTGCTTGTTAAAGGATATTTTCAATGATTTACGCAAATTCATCGATTTTGTATTTGGTGTTCTTAAAGTTCTTATAGTTTCTCATAATTCAATTTTCATGACAAATTTTCTTAGACCAAATTATATTTTTGAAATTTTCATCATTAATGAATGATGAATGTGTAATTTGTGAATGTGATTAAAAAATTTGTCAAAAAAGACAGGAAAAATATTTCAAATGTTGCAAATCTTGCAATTTTATAATTAATTTGTTGCATTGTTTTTTGGTCATAAAAAATTCTGGATACCCTATTATCCTGGATCATAATTATTCCCCATGTTTTACAAAGATTCCTTATAAGTAAATGCAAATATTAACTGGGTAATTTTTTAATTATTATACAATTTGTAAGATTTTTTCGTTTCTTAAAATAATTTACATTTCAGTGTATACACCCTAAATTTCAAGTTGTTTAAAGTTTTCTTAGATAGGTTCATCCGAACTAACAGGAATTTCTTGAAACCTTCTTGGTCTTTAAAATAATTGATAAATACCAGAAATATTACTTAGACCCTACCAATATTTATAAACACAGAAAAGTACCTGATAGTTGAAAATAATATCAAAATTAATTACTTGTTTTTTTTATTAGGTCATTCTAAAAATTATTAATTCTGGATGCAAGTTATTTATTGGTAATGAAATTGTTGAAAATCAAAATTTTTAAAAACAAGAAATTTACAAGTACAAACTTTCAGTACAGTTCTGAAATAGTTTTTATGGTTTAGTTCAAATTTCAAGTTAGATTTCATATTCACAAAAGAACAAGCACCTGAAGTTTTCAAACACATCTAAAGAAATTCTTCTAAACTCATACTCAAATAGATTTCAAGATGATTAAAAGCTTCCAGATACTTTAAAACTGAATAAGAATGAATAAGAAAGTATTTGCAAAAATATAAAGAACACAACTTGCTAATTTGAAAGAAAATCCAAAATTAATGAATTTGTTACTTTGACATAACGTACAATGCATAAATGGTGATTTTGCTTTTCAATTAAAAACCATAAAACCTCAATTCATTAATTATTTTGCATGTGACATCTGTGTATACTAATTTATTCATATAACAATTTTCAGTTATTGCATTATTTTTATGAATTTCACATTGGTACCTCATATTCTGAACAAAGACAATTTCCAAAATTTCCAATTCGTTCGAAGATGGACAAAATCAATCATCCAATACAATATTCTTCTTATATTCATAAAGTCGAAGAATTCAAAGTACTTATCATAAAATATAAGGAAGTAAGTCGTAATATTCCTGAAATCCGACAAAATATACGTATTTTCAAATTGAAATTGAAAACAAACAGGAACGATTCGTTGATCCTGAAGGACGCACAGCAGTTTTATTTCGCTTCTTTCATCGTCGAAACGCAACTGCAATCCGCATCCTCTTTCCGCATAGAAACAACTCCAACCCAACGAATACGCGAATTCATTTTTGAAGAGTCCATTTTCCGTTTAAAATATTCATTTCATTTCAATGCTATCCCCGCATGTATGTATGATCCTCGTGGTTCTTCCTCCATACACAATACAATGCAATGCAATATTCCGCGAGCGAGGGCTGTGATTTTATTAGGCACGAAGAGAGGAAAATATCATGCTTTTTTAATAAAAATAGTTGGCTTTATTAAAATATGAATTTTTAAGAATGTGGAATGAAAATACTTCATATGTTGTTTTTTACATGCGAACTTGTAATGAAGACAACTTTAATATGGTATCATATTTTTACTGTTCATGTTATTTTATAAGAATGTTGTTTTTTTAATTATATTGTTGAATTAATTCGAATTGTAGTTTTTGTTCAAAAATCATTCGTTTTTGTTCAAATTTTTTCGTTAGTCTTCACATGCTTGATTTTTTTGTATCCATGAAATTGAAATTATTATTTTGAAAAATACAGTGAATATTAATTAAAATCTCAAATTTGTTCTTTTTTAGATCAATCGTTTTATCTAAAATATAATGAACTGTAAGGAAGTAGTTGAAATATTGCACAAAGTAGATTTTATAGAAAAAATACAGTCTGTTAATAATGATAGATATTCATCATATAGTGAATATTTTCGTACTTTTTTATGAGTGTTTGATTCTAATAATTATCAACCGAAATATTTGGAATTGCCCCTATTTATAAGAAATTAAATTAAGTACCATCAGATCTAAAATGAAAGTTTAAGTTTCGAATAGAAAGATTTTTGATTTACTTGTTAATTATATCGCAAACATGTAGTTTTGAAAGATTTTTAAGAATTGCAATTCAAACAAGAAATACCAACATTGTTCTTATTAAAAAAAGTTAGCGTTTTAGAAACAGTTGATTCTAGAATCTCTGGGCAAAAAAATATTGAAATATAACTTTAAAACTGAATTAAAAAAGTTTTTCAAAACGAATCAAATATATTCCAAACCAAAACAACAATCTGCACTGAATTATACATATGTATAATGGGAAATCAATGAATATTCTAAATGGAAATCTGTTGCTTGTTCAATCCGAACTTGAAATTAGACGGCGAACTTGGAGAAATTTGCAATTTGCAATTGTAAATATGCGAACGCGGACGTCAATCAGAGTTGCGAAAACTCGTTGTGCTACTACACATCAAAGTTTGCCTCCTCGTTCGTTTTTCGACATATCTCTCATCTCGCCGCCGTCACGTTGCATTACGCCAACAATCATGCATTCCTTAATGGTTGTTATTGTGTGAATATTACTGTAGCATATACCCAACATACAGTGTATCTCAGAAATTATCTTCCAACCTTTTTATCTCCTCTAGTTTTCACCAATTCTTCCAGATATTTAGTATATATACAAATATTAATATATAATTTTATAATATATTCTCAAAAAAACAATAAAAAATTATGAAGTCTTAAAGGTATCGAAAAATATTAAGGGGGTTGATACGATAGTTGAAACACCTTATAGATCTACATATATAGCAGGATATAATACATTAACGAACATCTACTGTCTATCCGTGTTAACCCAATATTAGCCCGAGTTACATTCAACAACAATAACCAACAGCAAGAACAACAACCACCCTCTCGACCAGCGCTCAACCACCCAAATTGCGCTGCTGAGCTTTGATGGACGTGGCCGAGTGGTTGTATACCAACGAAGAGGTTTGCTGTGGATGGTTCTAACTAAAGTCCAGGAGCAAGAATAGCAAGGCAAAATCAAATATGTTAGATTTTCTGACATGGTATCGCATTGTATCGTTGAAGGATTGCTGCTGACGTGTTGATTTTGATTTGGATTTCTATGGGGCTTGATGTGATGCAGTTCACTCACTAACTATGAAACCCAGTGAATGTTAACGCCATTATGTTCTTATAAACTCGCACAATATCCATCGTCCACGTCAAAGTTGTAAACTTTCAAGAAGTATCTCCATCAGGATATAATTCAAATTATCTGTTTCTGGTGATGAGTTGGATAGTTTTAATAGTGGGTTGTTCAAGAGTAACATATATAAGACTATAAACAAGTAATGGACAAAGTTTTTACACATGAGTGATTATTTTTTTTTAATAGGAAAAAAGTTGGTAAAATTTGTCCTAAAGAAATTCAAGTAATTTTAAATTGCAAATAGAAAATTGTAAAATGGAAATATTTTCAATGATCTAATAAACGAAAATCACCAAAAATTGTTTTAAAATATCAATAAGACAGTAAAACTTTACTAAAAAAAATCATATTGTCAGTTATTGAAAATTTTATGGAGTTACTTTAAGAAAATAAAATCCTGATTAACATGAAGCACCTTTCAATTATAAAAATATCTCCTTAATGAAAATATCAAAACGTCGAAAATTATTTTCAGAATCTAAAATATTAGAAACATACATAGAAAGACTAGAAAAGTTACCCTCTCCAAAATTCTTAAATATTATCAAATTTTAGAGAATTTGAATTTGCTTGTGAATAATATTTAATTTTAGGTATTTCTAAAATATCTAGAAAAAATACCACAAATGTTTATGATCTGAGATTTCAAAATTTCATGTGATAAATGAAAATTTAAGAATCATTTTTTGATCACCTTACTAGAACAAGATCTAAATTTAAGACTTCTGCTTGATAGAACATCCCAAAATTCTCAATATAAATTCAAATATGTATTGATTGACTAATGAAGGATCAATTGAAATAATACCATCCTCCATTAAGGTGCAATTTGAGCCCTATTGTTGCACTCTCCACGAAGGAAGGAAGCCTTTGAGTATTCGAGACGATGATGACTCCATTCGCCTCGCCTCATACGAATTCCATTCATTTCGATTCCGCTCGAAGAGGAGTGACTGCAGGAATGGCGAATTGCATACTCCTGCATCCATCCATCTATCTATCCACCTATTTGGCAAGGAAAGGAGCGCCTATCTAGCCTACAAGGAAGCCATCATCAATGCGCACCATCCATGCAATCGATATCGAAGAGAGCGTGCAAACGATGAACCGATTGTTAACCTATACTCGGAATGGCGCAAACGATGCAAACTCGATTCGCCAACGCGCGCGCGAGGATTCGATTTGCATTCGAGCAACGGCGCACACACATCAAGAACTTTCGTCGTCGACGATACTGTAATTTGGCTAACTGGGAAGGAATTTTATTCGCAGCGTATCGAATCGACTGCACATTGAAATGAAACTATTCCTCGAGTTTCTAACGAAATTATGGAATTGCATCCTGTTAAAGTTTTACTATTTTTCAGCTTGTAGATTTTATTAAGAATTTTATGGTTTCTTGTAAAATATGATAAAATTTTATTTTGAAAATATCGATTGTTCTTTTCAAATTGTAATTTGGAAAAGGTAAAATGTAATTCAAATTATAAGTTGTAATTAAGTGAACAGGAAATTTAAATCAGATTTGTCATATGTAATACAGTTTGCAAAAATTGTAATTCAGATTTGGCAAAAATATTTCAGATTAGTCAAACGAAATTGAGAATACATCAACTGAAATTCAGAAGAGTTCAAATGTAAATCGGGTTAGTGCCACTTTTTGTTAAATTTTGTCAATTTCTGAATTAAATTTTCTGAATCGAAATTAATTTACAGCACTCTGAATTAAAAGTAATACTTTCTACATTATAATTCACATATTTGAAATTCATTTAATACTTTGTCATTGTCATTTAAAAATCTAATTACATTTCTTTTCTGAAATTAATTGATCCTGTCTAAATTACAAAAGGAAAAGGTGTAGATTTTCTGTAATTTAAGCAATTTTCCAGAAACTACGCTATAAAACAATTTCATTTAACATATCACCCCAAAAATTAATTAAAATCAATATGAAGCCGTACGTGCGAACATGAACATTTCCCCCCAATTTAATTTCTCTCATTTTCATACTTTTGCCATGTTCAAACTTTTGCTGCGTTTTGCAATACGAATTAATGAATTAATTTAATAAAAACGATGAAATACGAGCTCACATTTACAAATCAGACATAGAGAGCGTGCGCTGCGCCATCTGTGCGAAAAGTAAAAGGAAATGTCCGGCTGGGAAAGCTGCATTTTGGCGAAACGTCGTCGCCGAAAGACAGCACGCCGAAAATTCAACAAGTTCGCGCTGATTAATTTCCGGCAGGGAGCAGTGCACCCGGACGCGCGCGCCCATCGCGCCCAAACGTTCCAGGCTCAAGGATTTTCACTTTACGTGGAAATTCTGCGCTATTAGGCGGAACGCGATGGATGACGGAGCGAACGGGAATAACGGGAGTAACGCCAGCCGGCTGCCAGTCAGTCAGTATTTACGTGCTGAAGGTGCAAAATGCCGAGCGAGTAGAAAACGACCTAGCTACCTATTCCTGCTCGATCCACTAGGACTAATGACTTCCTGCGATTTTCGTTTATGCCCTTTCCACTTGTGACTAATCATCTTTCAAGAGGGTGAATGATATTCCAAATTTGAGGGATGATGTTTCCAAATTGTTTGTGGATCTATCTAGTAAATATTGGGTTGTGTCATAAGTGACTTCCGGTTCTTATAAGACACTCTTTTAATAATGTATTTTTTTGCCTATTCATAACAATTATCTATCAGCTTCTTTCATTTTCTTGGCGGATTTATCAATTCAGAATTGTTACTTTTAGAATAAATAAAAAATCATGAAAAAATGAAAAGGCTACCATATTTTCTGGTGAAGGAAGATCTGAGTAAGTAATGTAAACCGTGATAAAACAGATTATCTAAGCTAAAAAATTTTTGACACAATATTATGTTGTATCCTGTGTCACTTTTGTTTCTTATCAGACTATTTTCATAGTAATTTATTACCTATTAATTGGAATTATCCATAAGCTATAGCATCTATAATTTTATTTTTAAGGTATGATCAAAATTAGAAAAACCCAAATAAATGGAAACTTATAAAATTGTTTTGTGTATATCATATTTTCGAGAAAATCGCATTTACATTTGGCAATGTGTTCGAAAAATCGAAGAAAAAATTGTATAGATCTGAAACTAGGATAATTCGAAGAATCAAATATTTTCTTAAAATTACAAAGGGTGAAAGAAAAGTGTTCAAGAATATACATCATTCAAAAAATTGAATTTTAGATAGACTTCTAACTAAAATTCAAATTAATTTCTCGAAAATTCCTTTCAAGGAAAATCTTTAATAGATTATAATTCGACGAAAATTTGAAGCTGAAACTCAAAAAAGTCATGCATCATACCATTCTAAAATTTCATATTTAAGGAATAATCTTTAACATTTTTGGAACTCGTTTTGAACTCTTGTTATACCTTGGAAGAATTTAAATTAACGAAGAAAAAGTGAACTGAGAGAAACTGAATTTTTTCTTAAATTTCACACGTTTGAAATAATTACTAATAATCAGAAAAGTAGGTTATTCAAAAATTTAAATTTCAAAAAGTTGACAAACTTTAGAGTAAAATACGTAGAATAATATATTCATAACTAGAGTTAAATTTATTTTTGAAAAAATATCTGCTGAATTTCTTTAGAGAATACACATTTTACGATATCTTAGGAATTTATCACAAATAAAATATAAATCCATAAATCCTTGCCAATTTAAAATATCATATTTCAAGAAATATTTAAAATTTTGGGACCTGCTTCGAAACTCTTTACCACGAGTGAAAATAAGTCTAAATTAAAAGAAAAAACATCTACAAATTTCTTTTACCATATTCTCAAACAAACTACAAAATTTTTTTACAAACGAAATCTTTAATTATTTGCAAAAAAAATAATTAAAACTGAAAAGGAACCTCACCCATAAATTTTTGAAAGAAACCATGTCAGATAAAATAGGACATTAAAAAAAAATAAATTCTAAAACAGCAGCACTTGAATATTAAACCAGTTTAACGAGTCCAAGCTGCATGATAATTTATTAAACGAGTTCGGTCATCCAACTCGTTGATCTCGCGCTTCTTCCTGCAGCTTTATTGCATATTAATTCATTATTAATCATACAGCAGCAACTTGGGGATTGCTGCGTCCGAAACAGTTATACCAAGACCGAACCGAGAGATTACACCATAATCTTAAACCTAATTATTATTGAATATTGATGGACGACAAACGGATGCATGGTGACGACGGCCGCCATTATATCACTGGTCAGTGATCATAAATCGATGAGTTTAATGCACTCACTCGCATTTCAATTTTTTTGTCTAGAACAATCGCCGTTTATTATCACCGAGACGAACGATTTAATTGCTTAATCAATCAATACAACCAGATGCGGCAATAAATTAATAATTGTCCAGAACATAATAAAATGGAAAATTATATGTATGAATATATGTGAATGATAAATAAATACGAAGTTGACCAGTATAAACAAATGAGGAAGTGACCCAAATCGTCCAATTTGATGTGGAACGAATAACGCGATAAATAAATGTCTTTGTTAATCGATTTGATTTGTCAAAGAGTTTAGGACGATGGAATTAAAACGCAACCTGATTCTATGATCTTATAAATCTTCTTGGAGTTTTATTGCCCCCATTCAATTGTCTAATAGATCAAATTCACTTCGTGTGCTTCGAACGCGTCAGGTTTCAAAGAAAATTCCCATCGTCATTAGAGAACAATTCGAGATGGTGAAAGAAAAGATCTGATTTGATGAAAAAAAAAGAAAAAAAAAGAAGTTGCAAAAGATTGGACGAACAATGCGCCAAATTCCATCAAAACAACTTCTTCTTGTATCGTTGTTTCAAAACTATTCGGGGTGATTCTACGTGTCAATAAATAAAGTAATGATGGGAAAAACTCCCTTCAAGGAAAGTTCCCGGAAAACGTCGTTTAGAAATATACAAGGGTGCAATATTGTTTCGTATTGGTCGCAAAAATAGAAAATAAACGCACGATGGGAAAATCAGTACGAAAAAAAAAACCATGGAAAACGAAAAGTGTACTCAATGGGTCTCTCCAATGGTAAAAGAGAGGGTTGGATGGAAGCACCAAGTTGGATGAGTCCCCAAACATGGATGCCCAGCGCAGTTATCCTCCCTCGGGAGCAAAAATAAAAGTCCAGTCCAACACGAGAGCAAAAACCGACCGCAATGGACACATACATACATACATATCTATAATCATGGGTTTGGTGGTAGGTATGAAAGAAAGCACTCACTGTATGGTTGCGGCCGAGAGCCGTAATGGGGTTCTTGTAGCAGTGGTTGCGGACGTCCGTTCGCATTATCCTTAGCTGAAACAAAAATACAAATTGTAAAAAGCCATTCTATTCCATTCCATTCCTTTCCATTCCATTCCATGCCAACTCAATGTAATTTTTTCGTTCAAAGTTTCCATATATAATTTCAAAAACGTTTTTGTTACGATATGATCAACCCCCAAAATCGAAGGATACAGATAGATCCAGGATGAGGAGGAGGAGGAGGAGGAGGAGAGGGGATAAGATATAATATGTGGAGCATGCTTGTAATACCAAACAAAATTTATACGCTGAGCCCTCTTCATTTTTATTGACAAGCAATGACATTGGAGATGCCAGGATAATCCTAATAGAAATACGAAATAAATAAAAGCAGCGCGAGCGAGGGTGGAAAAAAGTCGTCGGCAAAAATGTCAATGCCAATGGATGTTGGTTGGCGTCGTGCAACAAGATACAAGTCAGCAGCAGCAGCGCAGAGTGGAGAAAATTCGATATTCAATGAATGTGTGTCGATGAATCAGGCCATGAAATATCGATGAGATGACTTGGATACAGATAAAATAAAAAATAAAAGGGATGAAGATGAGAGCGAGACTCGGCAAGAAAGTAGTGCGCGCAATGAAAGCAGGAATTTGATTTGTTTGGTGCGCATCTTTTAATACGATTCGTGGACGGAATAATTTATTGATGTCAATGGTGAAATCTAAACATTTATTTCAAGGAGGAAATTTATTAAAATTGCATCCAATTCCGATCTTGTGAAAATTAAACAATATTTTAACATTGGTTTTCGATGCATTTCCAGAAATTTGTCCAAGTTTATATTTCTTTTAGAAACGCCATTTTTATCATTGAATGTCATTTCATTTATCAACATTTTCTGATATTATTATAGTGTAAAATGTAGAATGAGATGTCTCCTATTGGACTTCCAATTATCAAAAGATAATGGAAAATTTAGTATGAATCCAAAAGTCTACATTAAAATTTGTAAACGGTTTTGCTTTTATTTAGGAGTATATCTATCTTTGTGGATTCTATTCTAGGTATATCGAGGTTGTTACCAAAAGTCTCAATTTTTGGTAATGACTCAAAGGAAAATTTATGAAAATTGTATCAAACTTCAATTATGCGAAGCTTAACTAATATTTCTATTTGTTTTCGTTTCCAGAATGTTGCCCATGCTATCACTTTTCTTTCAGAAATTCTATTTTCATTTCATTTCATTTACGTTAAATTTTTCCAATATCTTATAGCCATAAAATGTAAAATGAGGCTGAATTATTGTGCAACCAAAATTTTTATCCTACGAGGATAATGACTTTGATTATAAAATAAATAAAACAAAATCCCAGAAGTCCCTGCATTAAAATTTGTAACTGGTTTTTGTTTGCTCTTATTCAAAATAAAATCCATATTTGTGGATTCAATTCCTGCTATATTTCGATTGTTATCAAAATTCTGCATTTGTTGCATTTCACTGATTGCTTCTTTAATCCAACGATGAATGAATAAAAATTAATTGTGTAAAACTCAATTCTGTGAAATTTAAACAATATTTTTCAATTTATCTTCAATGAGTAGTATTTCAATTTCAGTTTTTCCAAGGTATTAAATTTCACCAACAAAATCCATTTTTCCTATTGAATTTTAATTAATATTTTTTTCTGGGTGTTTTTATAGATATAAAATGCAGAAATCTACTCAATACTCTATCGAAAATTATTATCCTGCAAGGATAATTCACAGGTTTACCAACAGATAGGAAATAATTTGGAAAAACTCCAAAAGTGCCTACATTAAAATTATATGGTAAAATTCTCACATCATTTTTTATTCTTCAACCAAACATCTAATCGATCCTTATCTTAAAAATATATCGGTTCTTATAAAAAATTAATTTATTGCTAATGATACACATTAAAATTACTTCATGTACGTGTAGTTCCATATAAAAATTCACGAACAATTGAAATATCATCAAATGTTATTGGATAATTGATAAAATTGAAATTGCATACAAATGTTGGATATTTAAAATAAATATTATGAAGAAGATGACTTGAAGATACAAGTTTTTAAATAAAAATATGATCAAAATAGAAAAATGCTTATCTATTTATCAAAAATATGACCTTAAAATGATCTAAATTTAGTAAATCATGTATAGACTAAAAATACAAATAAGGGTTATCCGGAAAATATATAAAGTCCTCACGCACGCGTATCGTCGTATCGATCGCACGTCGCAAACAACAAAGTGTGAAAACCAGGATGGGAAAACTCGGTCGCACCACCAATCAAACAAATCCGAATGGGAAAGCTACGAGTGCGCAAGAAGAGAAGCAAAACGTCACAGAAACGTATGCGTCCATCGTGGCACATAAACTATATATTTGCCTAAGAAGGAAAAACGAAGTGGAAGTTCTACTCGTAACCAGATAGATAAATCCAAAGTTTGCAATGCCATGATCAATATTTGTATGCAACCATCCTTCCCTACGAGCGAACCAACGAACCAACTCTACCCATCAAGAACCAACCAGAAGGATTGAAACCGTCATCCCAATGCCTGGGAAAACGTTTTCCTCACACTCGGGATACATCATGCAACTTGCATCTTTTCCTCGCATCCTCGTCCACTCTGGTTTAGTGGACGAAGAATCGATTTCGCACACTGCACTAGCCATCGGCCGCACCACATATTCATTCAACCCGATTTGGCATCTGATGGCGATAACAGATGAACCACCAGTAGCTGGCTGCTGGTTCGTTCCCGGAATGGGAGAGACGGGAGGAATGGTGCGCTGCTCCTTCCGGAGTAAAAGTAAAAACACCCTGGGAGCTTATTCCTGCCAATATGGCCGCACCACGGCAACCAGTGCAGCAGCCGAGTTGAGATGGAATGGAGGCCGCTTGTTTCAGTTTCAGTTCGGAAAAGTAATAAAACTAAAAGAAGGACTCGGAGACCAAATAGGATTTACTGTTGGATGGAGTTGTAATCTACGGCCATGTCGAACGTGGGTGGACTACACGCAAAGAGGGTTTTTGCTCTTTGATAGACATAAAAAACGACAACGTAAAAATTACCCTTCAACCGGAATATATTTTCATAAAGACCAACCGAAAAATTGATATCCTTAAAAACCCTTTTTAAATTATCTAAAATTCAATTTTATTTTTATAAAAGATGTTTTTTTGATGAATATAATGTTTTTGTGGGTTTCAAAGCACTCTCATCAAATTGAACTTTTTCCCATGTCACTCTTTCTTCCTTCAATCAAAAAACTATCCGCCATTGAAAACGCCGAGTGCTTTACTTTAAAGTCTCAAGTGCCCAAATAATCTCACACTTTATCAAATATAAACCGGTATAATCCACGTAATAGACGTTTCGGTAATCTGGCGCATTCAAAACTAAATCCGCATTTGATTGATGATGCTTAATTTAGTTGGATAGCACCAAGTTCGAATAGAGTAACCAAATCATTTCACAAACTGCACCACCACTCGAATAAGCAATCTACCTATCTATATGTAGGATAAGGAGAGTGGGTAAGGACGAAGTGAGGGCATTGGGTCACTTCCGGTCCTCTCTTATTCATAAGCTACGGTTTGATATTACTTAAGATGTTAACCCCTGCTAAGATTCGAATGGTCCTTCTAAAGCTTTCCAAAGGATCTAGGAAAACAAGCCGCAATGGAAGGGTTTCGGTTGGTTTCCATTCAGCCAATTTAATGACAATTTCTTGTTTGTTGCATGAATATTCATTCAATTCGATAGTTATTGATTATATGTCTTCAAATATCCTGAATAGATGTATAAATAAATGGATGTATTTTAGTATTTCAGTTGTAGTAGAAATTTGTTTGATTGCAATTTTCCTTGAAGAATATTTTGAAGAACCAGTAAAATATCTTCTAGAATTTTTACTATGAAGTAGAAGACTTTTCCAAAATTGAATTAGCATTACTTGTTAATAATTTTTGACTTCTTGTATCAAATTTTCTTCTTTGTATAGTAAGTGCAGATTTCAAACTGAATAAGACAATTACCATTACAAAATTTACTTGTAATAAACTAATAAAAAAATTTCGAATGATTAATATGAAAATATAAAATATGTAATTTAAGATGTATTTTACAGCACGAGTGAAATAAATGAAATGTATAATGCTCACATAAACGAGTTTTAAATATAATGTCTTCAATTAACATCTTGAAATATTTACTGTAAAATTTTTTAGTTTAGTTTTTTTTTTAAATTTCCCTTCTTTTGTATTCAAAATAATGAACAAACTACCTTCTAGAATTTTTAATATTAATTATTTTTAACGGATAACTTCCTTCGAATATGAAAATGAGATTATGAGAGTTTAAGATTCCTGAATTCCTGTTCTAGAATGTTAATTAAAATTTCAAAAGAATAAAATCAAACATCACGTTTTCAATTTCGAATTTTTGAAATATAATAAAGATGTAAAAACGTCTCATCTATCAAATCTTTAACAATATGAGTATTAAGTAAAGTTTAACTGCTAAATTAAAGAGAAATATTAAAAATTTAATTCTGAAATTTGATACAATAACAAGTGACAGTTTGAATATAATATCGATGAAGTTAATTTTAGGGAATTTATCATCTTGCGACTCTGACATAAACGAAACAAGAACAAACATCATTAATAACAAGATTATCAACCCAAGGTTTCTTATTCACTGCTTTTGTTGTCTTAACCATTCGTGTTTTTTGGCAGAAAACGTTTCTTAATGAGCTGAAAAGTGAAATTTAGACAAGTTCACTTTTAATTCATCAAACCATTACAATTTCTTAAACTAAGAGCTTTTCCCCCAATTAAGCTTCTTGAATCAAAAACTAAACTTTCAAAAAGTTTGGTGCACAATTTCAGTCGACCAAAAGTCTTTTAATAACACTTATCCAACATTAAATTAATCCGCCTCAATTTTGTTTTCAAACAACCATCAGTATTAAGAAAAAAAGTAAGGGGGGTTCGTTTGTTATTGAAGAGCTTTTCCGGGAGGAAGCAGATGGAAAACAAAATTAATTTCCATTGTTTTTTACCGTGCAAGAACGTACAAGAAAAACAAATAAATTTCCTAATCTCGTCATCAATTTGTTTTCCTTTAATATAACACCATTGTCAAATAATCTTTGTTTCCATTTCTTTGCCATAAGATATTTAATGAACAAATTAATAATTGAAAAAGTTTTTTCCATTCAGATTCTTCATTAGAAATTCTTCGAATATTGCAATAAACGATGCAAAATACAAAAAAAACTACAATTGCAGAAGGTTTTGTTGACAAATGTATTCTAACATGGATCATTCCTTCCCCCACCACAAAAAATGTGTACGACACATCCAGGAAAACAGTCGCAGTTGGCCACAATGGAAATTGCAATGCTTTAATAATAAAGTGGCTACTAATTAAGCTTCCTGTCCGTTGCCTGTAAAATTACTGTTTTTCCCCCTCGTTCGTATTTCGAGCAAAATACATACATACGTACATACGCATACGAATTTTCATTTCACGTCCGAGTTATTCGGAGTTATCCTGAGTCCAGATATCTACCAGCAGGCTTCCACATATGTCATAAACATGGCTAATAAACTGTCAAAAATAAATACGACGACAAATGAAACGCCTACCACAAACACAAACAACGATACGTGCGAAATATTTACAACTTTTCATTGTCGCGTATGCGAAGAGTGACAATCAACAACACGGGGAATTAAATTAATACAACAAATGGAATTAATGCGACGAGAGGAGTCTACATGCGTGGATAATTAAATAAGTTAGATTGTCATTTGTAACCTACACATATTCCAGTTATGGCCGTGATATAATAACAAACTTTTAAATTACAGTGCGTTTTAATTTTCACAGGACAATGGGAAAATTTGAAAATTATGAAGAGGTAATTTTTTCATTTCTTGCTAGCATTAAAACGATTTTTTTTCCAAACAACCCTATAATATATCTTGTGATTCTTGTGATTCGGCCTACTATTTTATTTAACTACCAACCAACGGTTTATTATCTTGGGCAGAAATCTATTTTGATTGTTGAATTTTTCTGAGATTTTATAAAAAATTAAAATATGAACCAGGATTTTTCCAATTTGCAATTTCTTGATTAATTACTTAAAATTGCCATAAAACTTATTTACACCTATCTCATTAACATTAAACCTGATATTTTTCCACCACGCCATTTTTTCCTAAAAAAACTCTACATAATATTCATCAAGGTGTAAACACATTAATTACAACCCCCCTCCCACCAAACCCTCATATATTTTACCCGCTTGCTTAACTAGTAACTTAGTTGTTGCTCGCTTGCTTTTCACTATTCGCGCATTTTAATTTCAATTTTCCTCATGCCCTACAAATCTTATTCATTACACAACACAACGTGCACGCAAACTTCCGGCCAAAAGATATTCGGGAAGACTTGTGCCATCATCGTCGTGCACGTTCAGCAGAAATACTAAGGCCATAGAAATACAGGTGCAATGTTGTTGCCTTATTTTATTATTTTGTTGCATTCCGCGTGCAACAACAACATGCTGCGTTATCCTGGGAGCTTTTCCTCCTCCAAAGTTGCCTTCTCCTTACACTACACATCTGCCTGCGTGATGCTATGCTATGCTTCACGCTGCTTGCTAGATATAGGAGAAAATTGCTGGGAAAAGTGCAGCGGCAATTTCAATTCGGCTGAAAAGAAAGATGCCGGCCGAAAGGAGGAGAAAGGTGAAAAGTTTTCTTTGCATCATCATATCCTGGCATGTTTCATTAATTTTTCCCTGCGTGAAAAGGTGAATCTTCCACCTGCAGCGCCGCAGTCTATTTATGGCGCTATATTTTACAAGTTTTTCAATTAGCGATGTGCACTGCTGTGCGAATTAATTGCAACACGAATATGCTAAATGTCATACAACTTGAGAAATTGTAAAAAATGTTGGATTTTTTCAAATCTTTAAAGTCAAACCATCAATCAAGAGTAATTGCACGAGTGCTTTTTATATTATCGGATAAATGTTTGCTTTTCACCATAAATAAATAAATAACTAAATGTTTGTTTTATAAGAAATTTTATCTTACTGGAGCGTATAATGTTGCATTTTTTATGCATGTTTTTAGTGACAAAAATTGAATATTTTTCAGTTGTAAAATCAGTGACGTACATTTTTCTACAAGTGGAAAAACGAATAACTTTTTTTCTACAAGTGGGTGAAATGAATGACATCTCACAAAATAAAGTTCTATTGTTACTAAGGTATCAAGATTTTAAGATTTGGCAAACATAATCATAATGTGCCAGCTCAAACGAAATTCTGACGATTTAATTGTGACATTTGAAATGTCATATCAAAAATTGTGGA
>JARJDZ010003332.1:0-60192 GCA_030264555.1 Aleochara sp. GC000083
ATTATTACTTATATTTCTCGAGTTATTCAACTTTGAAGATTATTGCGATTTTCGCGAATTTTTCAAAGACTATAGTCTTAGTACATTTTTTGCACTTTTTCAAAAATTGTTCAGGATCGTTTAGAATTGTTATTACATTAATTAAGGCATTAATTCTGAATGAAACGCAACAAAAATCAGTCAATTATTACTTATATTTCTCGAGTTATTCAACTTTGAAGATTATTGCGATTTTCGCGAATTGGTACTATTTTTCAGCCAATTTCGGACCTTGAAAATGTGCAAACACTATAGTCTTGGTACAATTTTTCGGTCAATTTTGGGCCTTGAAAATGTGCAAAGACAATAGTCTTGGTACTATCCTTCGATGAATTTCGGGCGTTGAAAATGTGCAAAGACTATAGTCTTGGTACTATAAACCTTGGAAGACATATATAGCACGCTATATGGTTCAAGCTCACAATCACTTGCTGAAATGAATAATGCACAACACCAATGATTTACCACTTATCCATTGTTACTCAAAGTTCCAGCAACAAGAACTTATAGCATGAATTGAAAACTCCAACAATAAATAAAGACAATAAAATTAGATGTTCATTTACCTATCGCACTTACAGGAGTATTTGTACCAGCCCACTAGAATCTGCATCCATCCATCTCCATTTCCTCCAAAATGTGGCAGACACAAAACTTTGATGGTTCTGTATCAATAAATATTATGAGAAGTTTAGTTACTTATTTGCTATGATGAAAACATGTAGCACAAATGGTGATAGGTGAACAGTGTAACCTCCAGGGAAAATGGCGTCCCTGACGGCGATCGAAGTTTCAATCAACGACGTACGTACTACTGGAAAAAGGAAATAAGTTTTGAGTGCAGAGAGAATAAAGTGGTACTTTACTCCCGCTTGGGCAGAGGGTTATAAAACCCAAGAATCAGCGGACCGACTATACACGGAGGGAGTAAAGTACGTGCAAGATTCTGAAACAAAAAAAATAATGAGTTATTTGTCCATATATTGAATACATAAGAAGAAATTGTTTATAGAGTACGTTAAGCATATCGAGCTATTACACCCATCATATGGAAACCAAACCCGAATGTCTTATGTCGTTAGAAGTTCTTTAAACGATATTTTATGTAGCCTCCAACAATACATATATAATCTGCAACAAAAAAATTAAAATTTTTCCAACACAAAAATTGTACATTAGCACCAGCTGCACTTCCTTGAAGTAATACCTCAACATGATATCTGCTTATACATTCAATAGTGAAGAATTAACAAAGTATAATTGTATATTCAGTAATGGTTATAACAATTGTATAAGTGTCGATTCTAATCGTATAATATATAAATTATTTACATTGGAATATCTTTGCTTTTGAATATAATAGCAAAATGTAATAGAATTAATGATAAACATTCAATTAATATCAAAAAATATAAAATTCTTTCAAATTTGCTTTGCACAATTTAAATTTTCAAGTTATTTACAAGTTACGCGCGAAGTTCAAAATGATTTAAATCGGAATGCCCCCATAAGTCTTAAGCAACTGGAGCTACACAACTAGATTATCACTCAACTATGAGCGGGCTTTTATTTTTACAGGTCAACCATTCGGTTTCGCAATTTAATGTTTTAAAAACTTACTAGACGCAATATAAATTATCTTCGTTTAAGGAGTAATCAAGCGTTCTATAAATCAGAGGAATTATGCATAAAGATTGAAGGGGCTATCTGATTTCATAGAACGTTTACATATTATTATACTAACTCTTCCGTAGTTTTTGAGAGACGATTACTATCTATCCGTCGACGTTGACTTCTTCGTACTGCATCAGCACGTCGGTACGGTTCATTCCTCAACTCCAGGAGAATATCCTCTAGTGCACCGTTGTACACCTCATCCTGTTGCAACAGTTTCTTTTCTTGTACGAGCCGCGTTTTGTGTTTGAGTTCGTTAATCACAGCCTCCTGTATAGCACGTTTCGTTTTCATTAATAATCATTAATAATTAATAAGAATTAACGTTAGAAGCAGAAACATAGACAAATAGTTGTTATTAATGATGCCTAATCCCGACAAACGTGCTTTTTACAATAACAATAAGATAAATACTACAATTTGGAACAATACAAAGGATTCAATGATAATGACCATGATAGCAAAGATAAGTGAAAACTAAGAGAAAACGAAATAAAGAGATTGTATAATTGGAATAAAATACATTTAATAAATTATTAATTAATCTAAAAATGGTTACGAGTACAAATGACATTTCCGTAACGCACTAATTAATTAATTCGTCAATCGTATTTCTATTCCAATCATGAAAAAATGAATTGATGATAGGAGGAAGTACATAGTTTTTATTTCCTACCTGTTGTTTCTTCTGATTCACTTTGTTTTTCTTCTCAATGTTGTTATTGGATTGATTGCTTTTCATTGCAGCCAACTCAAGCCGCCTTCTCGTTTCGTTATCTTGGTCTGCAGTCTACAAGAAAACATTATTTAGAGAGCTTTGTTTTCGCAATCTAGCCAATATTTTACCTTAAATGATTTTACAAATCTGACAAGCAACGAGAAGAATGTATTGGCATCTGTCGTCCGAGGTGATTCCGCAAAGAACTCGACACATTCTCTGAACGCATCTTGTGCAGCCTTTGCGTCATTTCTAAGCTTTCTCAGTTTGTCCTCTGAATTGCCCAGAAAATCTCTAAGAATAGGACTGGAGTTTTTACCACGTAGTTCAGATTCCTTTCGAACCGTTTCCATATTCTTTTCCAAGTCCTGTACGTCCGTCATAATGTTTTCCATAGACACTAAAAACAGTGCATATTTGACCAAATTCTTATCTGAGTCAAACCATTCTTTACCTGTTGCTGCCTTTTCAATAAAATTTAATTCCGAATCAAAATTAATAAGGTCCGGAAAATTTTGTCGTATTGTAGCGGCAATGTAGTGAAGTAAAGATATCTTCTTGTCATTCGATTTTGTGTCGACCAGAGAGTCTAATGATTGCATTTTAAAGCCATACGCAGGTCCCCGTTTACTGCTATTCAAGTAATTACCAAATGCCAAAATCACCTCTAGGACATTACGCAATTTTCTCGAGTTCTTAACAGAATTGGATGCCGATATGATCGCATTGATTTGCTAAAAGCAAAACTCAGGTCAGAATAAAATTATGTAGAAAAAAATATCAGATGAAATAATAATAATAATGTACTTACAGGTGTTATAAGATGCAAATTGTCAAAGAAGTTACCCATGAAGCTCATTATCGACAATTTGGCCGATATCCGTTCAACTTTGGCCAGCTGCATCAGAAATCGATCTTCTTCGGTGAGCAAGCTTGGATTCTTCTTTTCAGCCATGAAGTCCCTGTAGGCTTTTACCTCCTGCTCGGTGGGCACCATCCTTTGAAGTAATTCGACATTCTCCAAAGATAACACCTTCAAATCCAATTGATTTATTGCATTGACGATCTTCTCAATGGGAAGATTTTCTAATTTTCGCCGAGATATTGCAATATTTCGTAATCTTGTATGTTCCAGTACAGAGATATTCTCCGGTTTTTTGTAGCGTTTGCTTGGCATATTCGTGAGTCCATCAACCTCGGTATTGCCGTTTGTTAATAAACCAGAAGTGCCAATTTTGAAACGCTCCTCGAATTCGTTGAAGTCGATGTTGTTGTGAAGCTTGTCGTCATCCAATTCGTTAAATATTGTTCCACGGACCTATTAATGAATGGCATGATTAACAATTGTGTTTATACTAATATGAGTAATAAATATATGAATTAAGAATCTATTTACCTGCGTGGGCTTCAAGGCCATCCAGTTGAGCGTGGGCAGCTTGTGCTTTGTTTGCACTTTGCGTTTGATTGTCATTGCGCCGTCTGGTGCAGGCATGAAGCCCGGAGCCGGAGGAGGTGGTGGTAGGAACGTTTTGGCTGGTGGTGGTGGCGGACAGGGTGGCGGTGGTGGTGCCACAGGTGCTGCTGGAGGTGGTGGCGGAGGTATCACAGGTGTATTAGATGGAGAACATACCGAACTGGATGAACTTGAAGGCGTCAAATCTGCAACTGTATCAATAATTATTAATATGATCATCAACTTAAAAAATAAACTTGGATACATACTTGTAGCTCCCTTGGGTAATGTCTTCGTAATCGTTTCGAGTTCCATTATCTTCGATTCGAGCATCGATTGTCGATTCTGCGACTCTTGCTGGTGCTGCTGGACAACCCTCCTCAGAGTGGTCACCTCTTCCTCACCTTGTCGCCGCAATTCGAGGAGTTCTTCGCGTTCCTGCCGAAGTTTGCACAACTCTGTCTCAAGCTCGCCAATCTTCGCCAACGCCTCTTGCTCCAGGTCCTGCAGCCGGTCGTGTGCCTGACCCAATTCGTCCTCGAGCTCATTAACCTTCTCCAACGCTGCCGTCTTCGTCTCACTGTCTTCCATCAATGCGTGCACGTCGAAGACGTTATCCAAATAGGCGGAGATTTGCACCTGCAATTCCTCACTTTCTGTCATCTTCAACTGTTCGAGATACTGATCCAGATGCAACGCAGTGAACTCGTACTGCAAATGCACCCGAAAGTTCATATTCTCCACCGAGTGCACGATGATGTTGACGAACTGCATACATGCAACCATGAATTCGATATGAAAGAGTTCCGGATTCAAAAAGTACTCCATTAATGTTTCGAAACGATGGCGTTCCTTTAGTACTTCTTTGAAGTTGTCGAACGCTGTGAGGATGATCTCGTGGCCGCCCTTAACGAGGCAGATCGCAGCGAGCAGCTCCAAAACGAGCGCCTTGGTGCGTAGACTTTTATGCATCAGACTGAGTGCAATACAATTGATGGCTTCTGTATGTTGAATTACCATGTTGAATCCATACTGAAAACGAACAGTACGATATTGTAGTAAATAAAATGTGCTTGGTTCGGTGACTAAACATCAAATTATTTTTTGTTTGCAAACAAGTTGATTAAATTGGGTTCAATGCAACCGCAAGATGGCAGCATCTACAAAATTTCAGAATTTTTGCAAATTTACCTTATTGTTCATGATTGCTCGCATACACATGATGCATACGTGAATATCGTCCTTCGATTCACCCATATTTAATTTTGCGACATGCTTGGATCGTCGCTTTATGCTCGGACTGTCCGTCATGTCAGACAACGGAGGTCGAATATATCCGTTGGAAGATCTATCATGAGCTATGGTCGAGTTTGGCGCGGGCGTACTGTGATTTAGATGCTCTTCAGATTCGCTGCGAAATTCAGCAATGCGCTGCTCATGTCGCATCATTCCGAGACGAAAATTGAGATAATCTATGAGGACATCGAGGCCCTGGTTCTCTTCGTTCAGAAACTCACGGACCCATCTAGAAAATAATAAAGAAATTAGAAAATGTGTTCTCAAAAACCAAAACTGTACTTACTCGATGTGGTTAGTACGTAGGGAGATTTCTAGGTCTCGTAAAACTTGCGTGGAGGTCGATTCTCCAACGAGTTTTCGTTTCTGAAAAACAAAACTTCTATTAATGCAAAAAAGAGGCAAATTCTTAGGGAAGGAATCATAGTTTTCAATCTCAAATTGGCAGCATAAAATAATGGAAAATACTTGTAGTAAAGAATAAACACAACTATTTTCATTTCTGTTTTCTAAGCATTGCAGCATTCATTCATCAAATTCAACTTGAACGCTCAATGAAAGAATCGTTCAACGCTGCACACATGAGGCATCAACGAGCGCAAGCAGAGCAAGTTGAGGAATAAACATATGCGGCAGCAAATCGAGCAAAACGAAAGCAGTCGAGACGACTTGACGACTTCTTCGATGGTTTATTATTTAATGCAAGTAGCAAGAAACGAATGCGCGGCGAAATACTAATGTGCTGAACAAATAATGTTCGGCAGTAAGTACTTTAGGCCAGCAGGCAAGTATTTACCAGGAGCAGTCGGTCGAGTTCCATCGAAAAGAGTAATGTATGCGTGCAGGCAGGGAAATGATTTTTACATCACACATCTCGCCATTGCATTTACATGAGGTCTGCAGATGTTGCCTTTGAAATATTTATTACTCACGGCCTGCAGCCCTTTGCTTGCAGTTTATGCCTCATTCAGCCCAAGAAATATGATTCGTCGCTTTGTTCTTATTGGCAGTAATGAGAGTAAAAGACCAAAAACGTTATCAATTAGAAAAGAAAATTTAAAGATATGATCATAGGCTACCCAACACACACGATCTGAACATGCTTTTTCGGTTGCCTATAATAAGTTCATGATATTAGCAAAAATATTACAATTGTCGCATGATTTCTTTTAAAACTAGAGCAAACTTGTCTTCTCATAGATAATTACGAAACAATGCGCCTTTAACGGTATGTACAATAAAAACAAACAATCTGATTGTTTAATGCAAGGGGGCAGCTGACGAGAAATAAATTACAGCAGTACAAACAAACCAAACGGAACTCTTTGAAGTTGCGAGTTTGAACATCAAGGGGAATGAAAGACGATAAATTGCAAATGTGCATTTATTACGAGGGCAATATGGCTGAATAAGGTCGTGTCGAATTGAGTCGCGCCAAGTCGAGGAGGAAATGACTTTTTTGCGCACTTCCTTCTTCCATTCCTAATGGCACTTACAAACGCATTAACGACTGAATTTTATTTGCAACTTAACTGTGAGGGAATTAATTAACAACGAAAATAGTAATGGCTTAATAGGAGGATTTAAAAACCGCTGAATGCATCAACGCGTTGTTATTGTTCATAAAAGAACAAAAATGCAGTGACCTTGGTTTGGACTATTGTTGTGCGATTTTTTGTTGAATTTCGCGTTTATTGTTGGTGTGCATGTCGTGCCATGGTTGCAATAAAGAATTACACGGTCAGGTTATTGCGGCGACCTTGCAAATTTCATCTAAATAAGCGCAATTCATGAATAAATAAATAAATAATTCTGGGCGTCCACAGTCCAGTCAGTAATTTCATCGACCGAGATACAAACAAATTATTGATCCGTTCAGTATGCTAATTTGTTATTGCATGACGCACAATTACGTATGATTTCACTTATGTGCATGTTTTTAATTCAAATTACACTTGAAAAATAAAAATAATAACAAACTATGGAAAACTTACCCTGTGACTTCGCGATGCTTTTGGATCCAAGTACGTTTTCAATTTGTTTAAATAATATGAGGGCGGATCTTTCGCTTGGACCATTTCCTAAAAAAAATAAATGAATTAGAAATCAGCAATTTAATTATTTGATGAAGCGATCAATGCAAAATTGTAATTGCATTAAGTAAACTTTATTCAAGCATTGAGTGATCGTTTTTTTGATGATCATGTGATGAGGTTGATGATGATGATCTGCTCTAACCAGAGACTTGGGATGCGATGATTTCATCGCAGTCAAGGACTTTGAAACGGCTGCAAATTTAATGAAAATTTCGACGAATTTCTTCATCACCCAAACGAATAGACATAACAACTTCAAACGCAAATCATACTTAAGTCTCTTTCATTGGTTTACATTTATCACTGCTATTTTTAAACCGACAACTATTTGTATTTGTTAGTGATTGATTAGTGGAATCATTGCCACCATTGTGTTGGCTATAAA
This sequence comes from Aleochara sp. GC000083, assembly GCA_030264555.1. Lineage (NCBI taxonomy): Eukaryota > Metazoa > Arthropoda > Insecta > Coleoptera > Staphylinidae > Aleochara > Aleochara sp. GC000083. Next base: position 7,662 of record JARJDZ010003332.1, read on the forward strand.
GTCGATAGTTGTATAGTTGCATGCCCATAATATGAATGATAAGAGCTGAGGCTGATGCTTAAGGTATTTCTAGTTTCATTCCAAAACAACGTCGACTTCTTCCCCAAGGTTGAATCATCGATGACGACGATGACCGACAAGTCGACGTGCTTTCATTGCATTATTATTAGCACATTGACTACAGACTACATCTACATGCCTATGGACTCGATGTCGAAGTATTCTAATCTACAGTAATACTCAACTGATTAACAGAGTTAAGTTCAAAGATCTAAGAAAATATTTATTTTGTAACTATTTTGCAGTATGAATCATTAAGAACAAATTTGTATGGATGTTGATTCTTGGTCTAAAATATGCCAATATGTCAGTTTTAATAGGCATCGATTAACAACACAACGAGCACGTTTCACCGACAAGAGTTGATTGCATTTAAGTAAATTAGTTGCTCGGTTAATAATAGTCAATTAGCCGACATGTAACCAAATGAAAGACGGCTTAAACGATCCCATAATTAATATTGTACGTGTGAAACGTGCTGCACGAAAAACAATCTCTACGTTTACGGTGTTATCTCATGATATTTCGGCGATGTATTCAAATGAATCGAAATTATTTCAATTGGTAGTTTGTTTATGGTCAAATAGTTGACCTCGTTCAGATGTTTCAATAATAATTCTAGAATTCTTCAATTCATTAACTAAGCAGCAGTTGAAAATATGCATTATGTGAAGTTGATTTATTTAATTTAAGACTTCACCACTAAATTACTAAATTCGTGTATGTGGTAATTCAACCAAGAACCACACCTTACAATCTTAATCTTAATTTCGTGCCTTATTTGAACGCAAAACGCCATTTAGGGCGACAGAGCCAGGCAAATGCAAATAAATTCATGACTTTTTAGCATTTACTTTAATTTATCGCGCGTATTTCATGCCTTATTTCTGCAGCATGTTAAGTTAAGTAAGGTTAGGTTGGGTCACACCTACAATGATATTCCTCATGGTTTTCTTTGTTCGAGTTGCGGTAGTTTCATCATAGAAAATCTAAGTACTTTGAAAAATTTCTTTTGTATTTTTAACTTACTTTAACTCGATATAATTGATACAAAATTGAACTATCGTAATTGCAAAATCGAAATAAAACAAAACAGCATGTAATTTGGTTGGAGAAAATTGTTGTGCAAGCACAATTACATGAATTGCGAGCAGTTGAAGCTCGCAATGAAAATTAAATGTAACCTACATTCTTTTAATCAGCATTCAAGTACATTAGAGGTAATTTATGCGTTGGTCGCAATTCGCTGGGGTATCATTATCACGATACTCACACATACATTTTAAATAAAGTGTATTACTATAATTGCATTTTTTTCTCCGTTATATTTTGCAAAATTGCAATAATTTTCTTCATACAGGTAATTTTGAAAATTGTTTTTGAGAGTGCTGCCCTCTATTAGGCAATGCTAACATCTTCAACCCCTTAGAGTTACCGACATATGCAGAAATCTTTTTTTCTAGTAGCAAATAAGTTTTGTATAGTTGAACTGCATGGAATTGGTTTTTATGAGTTGAGTGACTTAAATGCTCAAAAATATGAAATTAAATTATCAAAAGTCAAGAACAGTGCTACAAAGTTAAGAATTTGTTTAAGTTACATCTTGGACGTATAATAATAAATTTTGTCCAATTATACGAATTGTATAAAATGACGAATTTGTTGTTTTGAGAGATTTGCGTGCTCTGTTTGGTGAATGATTGCATCATTATGCGCACGAACCGGACATATAAATTGTACTGGCCTAATTTACAATAACAAAAAAACATTGAAGCAAACGTACTTTGGCTTCTTGCAACTTCGCCTTCATTAAACAACGCAAAAACACATAATAAGAATGTGTTGATAGAAGAAATCTGTACATTAAACAAGCAAATTATTCCGTGTGCAATTGCATGAAACAATTACATCCGCAACCATGATAATTGCAATAAATAATTACATTCAAATAATGATGATGATAATGAATGAAATTAAATAAAAAATTGTTGAATTCTAAGAAAACTTACTTGGTCGCAGATGATATCCCATTTCTTTTCGTAGTCGTAGTTCCTGAGGAGTTTCGCTTTGTCTGGAGGCAAGTCCATTGACGCCTGGAATAAAACAAAAAATATTAGTCGCAAAATACAAAAAAATATTTCTTGGTTATTGGGATAGCAGACAGAAACAAATGCGTTGGTTCCGGTGAATGGATGCGAATTGCAGCAATTGTTTTTTCTGCCATTTGTTTGTTGAGGCGCATCCAAGCAGCAATCCGACACGAATTTATTTGTTGTGTTTGCACTTTGCTTTTCTTTTTTTGCGATTTGCAATGTTTTTAATTTAGTACTTCCCGTCGAGTTTTAACAATGCCGATAATTAGATAATGTTTAAAGCCGTGTAAACATGTAAAATTTACATTGCAAATTTCATTAAGTTTACTTAATGGAGCCATTACTGTATATTCAAATGGATTTCTAATTTCGACTTCAATTATTTAATTTTGTATTTCTTAAAATTGAGCATTTTCTTGGATTCGTTTTCCATACAAATAATGTGATTGTTGAGAATCACTGGAATATTCTATAATAGGTCTCTGCACTCGCAATCAGTGAAATTGATTACAGCATGTTTCAACGACGTCGACGTCGTTTATCTCCTTATTTATTTTATCGCACGACAACAATAACAACACAACAATACCGTCAATTGATGATCAACCGTTTTCCATCTTGCAGCGCAAGTCAAACAGTCAGTCGCATCAAATTTGCATTGTACTCATTTATCGTAAATAACAATAATAATATTTATGCGTATTATTGTGAGATGCTTCATTCATGAGCCAATCAATTGTCTGATAAAAGATAGCTCGTTGCGGAGTGAATTAGCAATTGTTGTTGATTGTACAAATTATATCTTTGTTATAATAGAAGTTAATTAAACTTAATTAATTTCATAATGAACCTCATCAATAATTTTTATATTGTGTGAACACCTCGTATATTATGCTACACAATAACCAATTGTCCTCAATTCTTGAGAGATTTGAAGCAATATTGAAATTGTTTTGATTTTTAAATTTTAAAGTACGTTCCTGTTTGTAATATACAGTATGACCTCGATAATTTAGATGCACTGAAGAGAAATTGCAAAGGGTTTTTACTAAAAATCGATTTGCATACTGCGTGAGCTGAACGACTACAATAATTCAACATAATTTCGCACGAAAACCGTCTTGCATGATTTGCATATGACTGTTTGACATTTGCAATGTGATTATCATCTCACATCAACGTACATAGCGTTCTGGACAGGTACGTATTATGTGCATAAACGGCTGTTTATGTACTAATCGTGGGCCACGAATGGCGTTTATATGAAATGTGGCGAATTGATTTGCTTCAAGATTCGTCCTGACGTCACAAACATATGTGCAAATTCATGCAGCACTGGAAAGCGAAGCAGCACTCCTCATTGCGATTTTCTTGCCGGATGGCAGAACGAAGGAAGCTTGAACCCACGCTTTGACCCAAAACGTCCTATTATTTATTGCATTTTGCCCAACCGAATAAGAACGCGAATATCTGAACGATTTGTTTGTATTGAAAGTCAACATGGAATTTCTAAAATATACAGATGTATCTTCATTAACTCAATTAACTTAAGAATGTATATTGGTATGTATATTAACCAAAGTTTGCCTGTATGTGAATAATTCCAGAAAATATCAAAGGGACAATTATAACATTCATAAATGCCTAGAAATTGAGTCATAATCAATTGGAAAATTTGCAGTCACAAAATAGAACAATGACCGATGAAAATACCAAGTGACACATTAACATTATCTCATTTATCATTATAAGTGGCTGAAATTTTGCAATGACAAATTGAAAGTTCATTAGAAAAAAGAAAACTCATCAAATAAAAAAATTTAAAAAATTAATTTAAATAGAGATCAAAGGAAATATCTACTCTGTGCTCACTTCCTGTTCATAAGTAATCTAATTAACAGTGCGCCAGAAACGCACTTGAAGTGTACCGGAAAATTTAAGCCTTTGAAATTTAATTTTCCATTCGCTGAACAAAGAAATTTCAAGTTGTTTTCTTCCTTCAATTCATTTTTTGAACCCAAGTGAAGATGCAAAAGTTTGGGAGTCATTCAACTCTCATTCATATGAGCTGATGGTCAAAATTGTTTCCGGTATCAATTTGTCATATCGTCACGTGATGAAGAGACAGACCATTAATGGGCATGAACGCATTGAGTTTGAGTGTTCAGTGCACATACACACCCCTCGAATTAACGGCCCTTATTCAATCGTAACTAATAGGATAATGAACCTTGTAATGGGTACTAAATTATATTCGTTCTGATGTTTGTTCAGTATTGTATTTTATATTTTCAAATTAGGGTCCCAATTCAAAAATACCTACTTTACCTAAATGTAGAAATCTTTTTGGAGGACCACAACATATTTTGTATAGTTGTACTACTGGTAATCGGATTTTATTACATTTTTTAAATGCAACTAGAATTTTTATATCAAAAAATAAAAATCAAAATCCGGACCTGTTTTTAGTACTAGTGAATATACTACATGTTTGAATGAATGAGTACTCATTGAATGTATGGCTGCCCATCATAATTTATACGTGCAAAAATAAATAGGACTTCAACAAAGACTTGCAAGCTTGAAATTTGTTTTTGATGGCATGAGGGTTGTTGGGGGCAGATGGGTCATGTTTGTACCAGGCTGAAAACCGAGTCGACACGTTTTGGAGGATGAAACTAATTCATTGTCCCTTACGGACTAAATTCATCTGTTGCTGACAAAATTATATGAAGTTAATGTGCAAGAATGCCGCCAGATGACACAATAAGTCTGAATTTTTGGTTTCCAATAATTTCAAGAATAAACTCACTTGAAAAAAAAAACTACTTACATTCATCCAATGATAACAATTAATTTCTAAAGATGAAAATGAAGATTATAAAAGAGATTTTAATCGGCCTTGTAAAAATGTGAAAAAGAAGCGCAAAAAGTGTAAGATGTGTAAGATAATAGTGTGTAAATGATATCACGTTCTACTTAATAAACAAGCGAGTCCTTGCATTTCTCTTTCCTTATAATTTACATCTTTTCTAGTTCCTGTAACGTTTGCAAGATGTCCCAACTATTTGTTAAATTTCATTTCACTTCTTTTTTTACAAAATCAGTTCAATCATTTAATTACTTTTTGAAGTGAAACCGCATTTTGCTAGTTCGAGTATTTCTGAATCCCGGACAGATTTGGGACTATGACCAATGTTATTTTTTCGTCAAAATACTATAAATATCGTTTGAATCATCCAAATCGGTCCATTAGTTCCGGAGATATGAAAATTTTTGATAACTTGAGCGATTTTAAGAATTTCATATCGTCTTTTTCGCTACAAACTTTTTTTTCGAATTTTTTCTTCATACGCGATTTCTGCTTTCCCAAGAGTCAAAAGGGCATGAACCCATTGATTTTTTGAAAGTGCTCATCAAGACCTACAATTTGGTTCCNTTTCAGTTCGGGTATTTCTGAATCCCGGACGCATTAGGCACTATGACCAATGTTATTTTTTCGTCAAAATACTATAAATGCCCTTTGAATCAACCAAATCGGTCAAATAGTTTCGGAGATATGAAAATTTTTGCAAACTCGAGCGATTTTAAGAATTTCTTATCGCTTTTTTCGCTACAAACTTTTTTTTCAATTTTTTTCTTCGAATGCGGTTTCTGGCTTCCACATGACCAAAAGGGCATGAACCCATAGATTTTTGGAAAGTGCTCATCAAGACCTACAATTTGGTTCCAACTTTGGTTTAATTGGTCCAACCGTTTAAAAGTTATACGCAGTTAAAGACGCGAAAAAAAGCGAAAATTTTGCAATTTTGGGACCCCATTTTTCAGTTCGGATATTTCCGGGTCCCAGACAGATTCGAGACCATGATCAATGTTATTTTTTCGTCAAAATACTATAAATGCCGTTTGAATCATCCAAATCGGACCATTAGTTCCAGAGATATGAAAATTTTAGAAAACTTGAGTGATTTTAATAATTTCTTATCGTTTTTTACGCTACAAACTTTTTTTTCGATTTTTTTCTTCGAACGCGATTTCTGCCCTCCCCATAGCCTAAAGGGCATAAACCCATAGATTTTTCGAAAGTGCTCGTCAAGACCTACAATTTGGTTCTAACTTTAGTTTAATTGGTCCAACCGTTTAAAAGTTATACGCATCTAAATAAGCTAAAAAATCGAAAATTTTGCGTTTTCAGGTATGTCAGTTTTCGAAATCAGGTATTTTTGAACCTCGCACAAAATAAAATGCCAAGATATTCATTCCATAATGAAAAAAAAAAATTAAAATTTGTATCTCCAACAAATGAGCGGCAACCAATCAAATTACGTTAATTTACGACTTCATTCAACGTCCGCCCACAAAAAAAACAACGAATTTACGATCCAAATTTACAAATTACAACCATTTTTCCGTCAAATCAATCCACCTGTTTGATATATGATCATAAATTCCACAAAACGCAAATAAAAAATTCCTGGTTCGCTCATTCAACCAATAGGACATAGGAAAACTCCCCCCTCTACCCAAAAAATGGAAAATCACGAAACTCGCATTATTCACTGCAGTCACATTTGCACTGAGCATTCGTTGTTAATGCGAACATTAACACTTTGTTACTCAGCCACACATGATTATTACCCGAGCGCATTTAGCCTGAATTGTTGCTCGCTTTGGTTGCTCCGTACAGCAATTATTAACAACAGTCGTCGTCCCAATTGCAAGAAAAACGCCGTCCAAGAGGAAACATTGAAGGATTAACGCCCGTTGGCGAACTTCGCCGCTGCCATTGCCGCACGAAAACGCTGTAATCGACAAGTCACTTACGGATGCGCCCGCAAGCCACGTAATTTAGCGCTGCGTTTCGTTAGCCGCATTGCGCACGCTTGAGTTAAGTACCTCCCGGTCTTACGCGCACCGCAAAAGAGCGTTCAATTGTTGCCCGGAAGGTCGTCGGCAATTTATCCAAGCAAATTGCGTTAAAAGTCGAAGAGGATGTAATTTAAAACGTGCAAAATACGCCTTTTAATTTAAAACATTTCATATATCACCGTGTAAATGGCCATTACTGGAATAGCACATTTTAAACATCCTGTATATGATGTTGTGCATCACCCTGTACAACGAAAACAAATTTTCAAACATTACCGCCACCTATTGAGAGATAAGATAATGAAGAGTTTTGGGGTGTATTTATCAAACACTCGGTAGATGGTGCAACCTAATCTCGGTAATAAATTGCACGTGAAATTGAATTTGCCCAACTTTATAGGTCGCTCAATTCGCATTGACATTCATTAAATAACATATTTCGTACTTGCTCTCATTGGACGAACAGACGAAGACGCCAACGACATGGAAGTTGCTCCTATCGCATACATCGGGTGTGCAACAACCGATTGCGATTGAAGTCAAAGTCGTGTAGATCGCGATGTTCTCACACACAATGCGCTGCACGATAGACACGACATTTCTGCGATTTTCGCCGCAAACTTTTACACACAGCACATGCAAAGCCAGCAACCCAACATACACACATGCACAAAGCATCCTAACTCGTGTTGCCATATTGGAACAAACGCACGAAACGCAAGAACTAAATGAAACGAGACGCGAAATGAAACGAAAAGTCGTTTGTCCGTATGGCAGAAGAAATCCTCGCATCGTTCTGTGCCGATCATTACGATTACACGATGTTGGGCTGCGCGTTGAGGTTAGACATGAGAAGCGATCGCACGCATTAGCAATTTTCGAAACATTACAATTTAATACGTCCATTCGCATTAGATGGCGAAAGCCGCCAAGGTACCCGAAATCGCGGAGAGCCTGAAGGGCAAACGATTTGTGTCCGTGTTCGGCGTGGCTTCAACCGTTCGCGGATACGGCCGGCCGGTGCATGTGGAATCGCGCGCGCGAGACACAATTTGGTAACCGAATCGAATAGATCTCATAAATCTCGGCGCGTTCGCATGCGATTCCACGCATAAATAATCGCCTTTCGCATGGTCGGCGCATTCGCACGGGGCCGCCCGGCTCTCTGCACGTTACAGAATCGCAGCGGCCGGCCATTAATCATTCGTGTTCACACGGTTCGCGTACGGGACGCGGGCGCAAGGCAGCATTTAGGCAATCGACATTTATTAATACGCAGCATCGAGAATAAGAGGTGAAAGAGTGCGCCTACCTTGACGTTGCTCATCGCTTGAATCTTCTCCGTAATCTCCTCGTAATCGTCGATATCACGCCAAGCAGCTCGCAGGACACCACTCACCACAATGAAAATGCCGTTGTGCAATCGCCTATGCAAGAAGCAATACCCCCCTCGAGGGGTCTTCATATTGCAATTAGATGGTGTGAAGATGTCATTAAGAATTGACATGTTGATGCATCAGCAGCGCCACCACCATTTTTTGACAGATCTAGTTTAAGATTCGTTCCATGCCTTTTTGGATTTTATTGACACTTGACCCTGGTATTTTCTAAATGAAATTTTCTTCTTTATGTCAAATTTTAAAATCCAATAAGAAACATATAAAATTTTGTTATATATTCATAAATTGTCCAATCCAAAACAAGGATGTGAAGCATACTGGTAATGTAAAAATACAAATATCAAGAGTAGCGCCACCAATTTCGTTTGAGCGAACTATTCATTTCCAAACAGTTGTAACTGTTTCTAACCAAATTTCTGTTTGTTTTTCTTCAGAGAAAGCACTTCGTTCCTCAATAAGATCAACGCTGCCTTCGCCACCATCTCCAGGTATAAACTTCTCGTCAACCCCATTTCTGGCATTACATCGCTTGCAGGAATCCCCCTTGACGATCCACCCAGCAGCCCTCTCAGCTTTAGCGAGTGGCCCCTTTAAACCCACGCAAACGCATCTCAGTGACCTGGTGAAGCCAGCCAGCACATCACCAAAAGCGATAAGCAACAACAACACGATCGTTACGAACAACAACATCGACAGCAAGCAATGGTACGAGGAGCAACAGAAGGCAGGCGAAAGCAGCCCCAAGATGCCAGACGTGAGCACCACAATCACGAACGCATCTTCGACCACGACGACGACGACGACGACCACGTCATCAACGCCAACAATCTCTGGTGGAGGCACCCGCAAGCGGAAGGTGCACCGCTGCGACGTGGCCGATTGCTACAAGGTCTACACGAAGAGTTCACACCTGAAGGCGCACAAACGGACGCATACAGGTAACAACCTGCCTTTGTTGTTCTTCTATTGTGCCTCCCAGGGGAGGCATTGTTCCTTAATTGTTGAACGTTAATTGAGAATATTCATGTCTTGCTGTTCTTCTAGGTGAGAAGCCATATCAGTGTTCATGGGATGGCTGCACATGGAAGTTCGCCCGCAGCGACGAGCTCACTCGGCATTACCGCAAGCACACCGGACAGAAGCCGTTCTCGTGCCTGCTGTGTCAGAGGTCGTTCAGCCGGTCCGATCATTTGTCCTTACACATGAAGCGACATTAGCCGCATCCGGTTTCGGTGCGCGGTGCACCAACGGAGCAAACCAGTGGCCAGTAATAGCCAAAATCGTAAATTAAAACTTAAAATAAAGAAGAACATTACATTGATGTGTGAACAATCGCACAACACTCCACAGACACGACACAAACATTAGTCAAACAGCACAAACACGAACACTTGCAAATTGCAAACATGAGACACACTTAATCAAATTGTACATGCGATATTTTTAAATAATGAGCATTAATGGAATCAAGCGCCAGTAAAATGATTAATTCTAGTAGGTTTTGTAGGCAATTTAGCACCTTTTTCTATACGATTATTATTATTACTACTCATATAAATATTGTACATGTTTTTAATGACGTTGAGATTTTTTAGAGATTTATATGTTTATGTATAGTTATTGTTCGAATGTATATTTCCATATTTATATTTAGCACGTAAGTCTAATATCTCCATCTCCATTCGCGCTAGGAAATTGTTAGTTTAATTATCACGAATAACGATAGCCAGTTGCATTAAGGCCAGTAATACTATAAACTTAGATATTCCACGGGCGTTCTGATGCGTCGTGCATGAAAGCAAACGCCTCGACGTTATCGGAATGCCCTCTTGTTAATTGTATGTAATATTTTAATATTTTTCGCTGTAATACTCCAACAATCCATGCAAGAAATGATCTCCACACAAGCAATACAAACGTGCGAATCGCAGATTGTGCCTTTACACTCTACCACTCGTGCATTTCGTAATTTTAAGCCCGACAACTTTTATATTCATCTATTCCAATTGCCCTCTCACTAGGATTTTACAAAGGGCATTTATTCCAATTGTAAAAAGAAAACGATACGAAAAGTTTAATTGTACAGTCAACATTGCTCTTCCACATAGCATACTTATTACCCTTGCATATTATTATTAATTAAATCGGATGTTTTCATTTATTTAATTAAACCTACTTATATTGCATTTGTATTTATTGCTAGCAATGAGCGTTACATGTTATGTTTTCAATGAGAGATTTATGTTATTAATTTTTGAATGTACAATGTAAATCAGTAACGAATAAATAAAATAGTGATTATTTTGGAAGGGAATTGCGATTTCTCATTGAATTTCAATGCAGTAGAAACCAGATGATATATTTTATTCTGATTTATGGACTTCAACATAGGCAACCCAATTTTCACATTCTGTTTGTGGTTTCAGAATTTATACTTCAAGAAAGCAAGGAGGATTATTTTCTTTCAAACAATACAGAACAATACTTTTTAATGAATTGTTTAGAATTATGTTTAATCATGGACCGATCTATAATCTATTAGAAATTTAGTGACATGAAATAATTCCAATTAACACACATTTTAAATAAGTGTAAATCAACTCAAACAGAGCACATGATTAAATTTAATATGAATGATGCTCAAAAGCAGGTAGAAAGTGTGATATAGCAAATAATTAAATGATAATGTATATTACAACAAATTAAGGTTAATCTTTTGAAAAGTGCAGTCAAACTTTAGCTATCCCATTTCTTCCATTCCATGCCATCTGGAGGTTTTACATCCACTTTCTTATTGCCAATTTCATTCCAATTGGTGCTCAGTACAGTTCCACCAGACTCCATCTAGATTGCAAATTAGAATAATGTAATCATAGCAAAAATATTAAAGAATAGTAACTTACAAAGCTCTTATTCATAGCCTTCTTGACTTCATCACTGCCTTGTCCATAAATCTTCTGGAAAAGTTGATTCAGACCATCTTCACCTTCAGGTTTCTCATTCGCCTCAGCTTCTTTGATCTCCTTCTCCACAGCTGACCAGTCAGTGCCTTTACTTGTTGGATAGCTTGGTGGTTTATCTCCAGCTCGTTGTGCTAAAAAGATAAACTGACATGAGTTAATTTGTCTTTATAGGTGAATAACTAACCTGTAGGAATAGTTTTGATTTTTGGCTCTTCTTCAGCATTGCCCTCAAGTTTTTCCCAATGGATTCCATCAACTTTTTTCATTTTAATTTCAATCTATAATGCTATAAGTTAGTAAAATAAATACCTATGAAATCTATGTATATTACCTTGGTAGACATAAGTTTGTAGGTGCTAGCATCTGGGACAATTTTATGGGAGAGATTATATGATAGTACCTTTTCAGGCCTATCAGGAAATTGGATTTTCACAAGCACATTCTTCTCAGTAATGTTTACAGTAAGGTAATCCTGTTGGACATTTTTTACTAATATTGTAAGAACAGCAGTGGCCTCAGTCTGGTAAAAGTCAGTTCGTAGCTGATCAATGGGATGGGTCTGCAAAAATACACATTAGTTACAGTAAATTACATATTCTATGTATGTACCATAGCTGATTGCTGGTGTAAAACAATAAAAAGCGATTTGGGGACAATGCCTATCCGAATCTAAAAGAAAACAACAGAATACTCTATGTGATTCTGCGATAAAACTTCATAACCTGACTAACCTTTAAAAATTTCTAGAAAATCATTCGAAGGTTTTTATTATTAAGAAAGTCAACACGAGATGTCCCTAGCATTATCAAATAAATAAACGGACAAATTACTGGTAAATCTGTAACATCAATTAAGGTAATTGCAATTTTGCTAAGATTAATCATTAAATTGCTAATTAATTCTAAATACAGTAGTAACTAACTTAGTTACTTATGATAATCATCAAATGAACAGAAGGCATAAATAGAAGAGGCAAATAGATTTGAAGATTTATTTATTTTCCCATCAGATTATGTGATGTTGCACTTACAAATACAAAACTTTGTAGAATAAGGTGAATTACAAGAAGATTTCAGCATAACAGTATATACGAACAATACAATGGCATTAATAATGTAACTTTCCAGAAACGCTCCAGGAGTGGATGTTGTACCTGTGCATTGAAAAATCGTTCCAGCCAGTGGAAGGTCCGAGAGGAATCAGAGTTTGAAGCAGTCTTTTAGTGCGTTTAGGCTTGAGCCTTGTAGATCCTGGTGCAGACGATGTCGTCGACTTTGCACACCTGCAGAAAAAAATAGGTGAGTACTAGGTCATATTCCAATGGGACAATTTAATTTACCATTTTGATTTCATCATTTGTAAAGGTCCTATCGATGGTGGTAACTTTACCATCGGCACCGATCTGCTTCTCGTGCAGGGTGGGTCCATCGATGGTGAAGGTGGATTTCACTTTACGGCCGTCCGGGGTCTCATCGTCCATTTCGACGCCAACTTTGAACTTGGTCTCGACATTCTTGAACGTCGAGTTCGAGGTGAGCACATAGTTGTCACCGTCCTTCTTCAGCTCCACCACAGGGGAGACTGCATTGCCCATCTTCCTGGTCACCAGACCAACACCTACAAAATCACAAGGAGATTAGAAGAATGAACTCACAAGGCAAGACTGAATTTTTTGGCGCGCTGATTACCGAGAGCCTTCATGTAGTCATCGAACTTCTCGCTGCTTTCGAGCTTGTACTGTTTGTTGAAGAAGGAGTCCATTGTGCGCGGTTTAAGAGAATGGAATGAGAGAGCGACCAATTGCAGTCAATTGCGCGACCGTTGGGAGAATATTCGGCCGATGCAGCCGCCGACCGGTATTTATAAGCCGCGCATTTATCAATAGTAACCTATGAACTTGTTTGTTTAAGGCAAACGGTTAGAGATGTCTGTAGAAGCAATTTTTCTCTATACTCCTGATTGATACCCAATTGATTAGACAATGATGCCAAGATACATGCGTATCTACAAACAGTATCGACTTCAATGTTTACTAATAAGTTTAATGTAATTCATGATGGGCAATGATGTATTAAATCCATAACTTTTTCCGAATGCAGGTGTAATCCTGGTTAATATCAATGAATTAAGATAACAGCAGATAACTAATGGTTTGAGATGTTTAAGCTTGTGCAGATAAAGCAATGTAATGTGATGAAAGCACAAATATTTGCTTTTCATGTTGGGCATCAAGTCCTGTTGGCAATTGCCTCCATTAACATCACACAACCAGATGCTGGGGTGAAATATTAATTAATAATAGCAACCAGTTATAGACATGTTTGTGATTCATATGTTGACGTAATTAAAAAATGAAATTGGTAGGACAAAGTCTGCAATTAAATTTCAAGTGCATTTAATTATCTTATTCAATTGCAACGGTTATCTAATTGTTAACGTCAATTTTACTGTTTCTAAAATACAAAAATTATAATGTATAATCTGTATAATGCATTTATCCGCCTGGACTTTGGAGGTAGGTGTTTTTCAATGTTAAAAAATATCGCGTTAGTACTTTGAACCGTCAAATTATACCTAGCAGTAAATCGGCTATTATTAGATGTTTGCATATAAATTACATGTATTTTTATTCAACATTGAAGCTAAAACTTGCTTAAACGTTTTGCGTTTACTTGACAAAACTGTTTTTCGTTCAATTGAATGTTTCGATAAATTAGCATGTATTGGGTGAATGTAACATGCAATTTGCATTTATGTAATTGTCCTGTAATTAACGTTCAACATGATGAACATAAAAATAAATCATAATTGGCATAACAGTAAGTTTTGAAACTATCTTCAAATGGAAATCATGACCTACTCCAATCTAAGAAGAAATGGAACATGGTAGTCATTTTGACAGAAAATTTGATCTTCAAATAACCTTCAAAACCTGAGCACACTAAAATCCAATTTGACAGATTCCAAAATCTAATTATTGTGTAATTATTAATGAATCTACTACATAAAGTACATTTTCATGCAAACAACCGCCAACTCGGCTGAAATTCCATATAGTTTCAGCCTTGGGAATCAATCAGTGGATTAGTTACAACATTTGGAAAACCAGTTTTTGCATAGACATGTAATTTGCGCAACTATACGAGTGTAAGGAAGAGTCTCAAATTTCGCGAGAAATCAGTTTTTTTGCACAGTACAGCGCGCTTGATTAACTTCCACGCATGAAACAAACTGTAGCGGATAATAAAGTGTATCACAAAGTGCAGTAAAATTAAAACGATCGCGCACTTTGTGATAGATATGCATGGCAGACTTATATGCAATATTCGAATTATAACGCAGTTGCAATTGAGATTCATTTAACAATGAGCCAATCTCGCTCGACCAACAAGCGCAAATTGAACGCGAACATTTTGACCTTCAACCGGGTTAATTTTTTTTTCTTTTTTAGGTTCTCCCGAAATGCATGCAACCCATCGTCAAAACGATTAACATAGATAAACAATTCGCTTCTCCAAACAGAGCAATACTATTTATAGCTGAAAACAGCATTGAGTTTGTTGTTATTTGAATATCTGCATTCGCAAAGTTTCTGGGGTGACTTTCAAGCGGTCAGTCAAAATGTTGACATGAAATATCAGAAAGAAATCTTTCAAATAACTTATAGTTTGAATATTAGAATTGTTTTTCTGGCTTGTATGAAAACGACACGTATTTGTGCTTTAGTGATATAAATATGTAAGTGAATAATTAATAAAACAAACACCTAATTTGTACATGTTTCAGAAAGTATTGATTTTCGAGCGGATCGTATGGAATGAATGGGCGCAAGGAGATCACGCGATGTGCGCATTGCAGACGACTCCGTATTCCATCGTAAAACAGGGAATATGCGCTGCAGATCCCCACGGGACATGCCCTAGCAGAAACGATGAACCCAACGGACGACATATGCGCGAATGCGGCGGATGCACGTGGGCCGAAAACGCCGGCAATGCCGGCACGCCAAATCAACCGGCATGCAAGGCAAGCAAACTTGAGGAACGCACAACGTCGTTGTTATCACCGTTTTTTATCATCTACATTTGTACATAATAGGTGAATGCTACCTATGGTAAACACGAGCGACGCTTTCAGTGTAATCAGTGATTTGCAATGCTGAAACTGAACTAATTCGCGAGCACTCACCCAAAGCCTTCATGAACTCGTCGAAGTTCTCCGAGGTGTTGAGCTTGTATTTCTTGCCGTAGAAAGCGTCCACTGGATGAACGTAAAAACAGCTCGTTAGATTTGCCAACAAATTCCAAATTCGTTGAGTACTTACTCTTTGATTTTAGGGTTGAGGTGTGCTAAAGGATCACGATGTCCTGGATGCGAGGTGTTGACTGCTCGAAAAGCGGCGGCGAACTGAAATGAAGCGACTTGCAGCAGGGAAGCGACTTCGCGGCGGGCCTCGAACGTTTTTACGCCAAGCGTGGAGAAGAAACCGGCTCAGCGGCTATAAATTCGTGCGTGTACGACGAAATGGATAACAGTCGCGTGCTGTGCGCTATGAAATCATATTTTTATTAGTTTAAACGCAAAAGCGATGGCTGGAGTTGTCACGTATGACTTAATACAAATCTGCATATGTCAATTAACCAAATATTATGTCGTTTCGTTATCCGTATGTATGCAAATTGCGCGAAATACGAAACAACATAATTACACGTTGGTGTAATAGGTATATTACCAGGGATTTATTGCGATTTTGATTGAAAAATTGCGATATGCCCACTCTCAAATGCACGTAGCACTTTCAACCAACCAACCGGTAAATAAGTTTTGAAAAATCACGTTTAACGTCTTCCTTTTGACAATGATACTTCACACTTAACGACGAACACGTTGCTGCTTCTTTTATATTCAGTGCAAGAGTTCAGCAACAATAGCAGAATGCTAACAATAAAAAAACTTTAATCGCTTTATTGATTAGCCAACTAATGCGATACGTTTCGAATTAGTTTGCAAACGCCCTGTAGACGCGTGAATCACATTAATATTCTTATTCAATTATTGTATGCGGCATAGGAAAACGTCCATTGTTGGAAATGCGCTTGTGTAAGGGATTAATATTGAATCAAATGTTTAATAATACATTGTGTAAAACGCAGTAAACAGGCAACGAGAGGAAAACGCTTTAGAGCCGATGCGGGCGCATATTGTGCCAGCTAACGACGTCTAATTGACGCTAATTGACGATGTCTTGGCGAGTTAAGTTGTTCGCACGACTGTTAAACTCATCGTAATCTTTAGTAGTCTATGCTTTAGACTTTTATGATTAATCAAAGTCATTGCATACCATTGTCGGATAGTTAATTCATTTCTTTTTCAAAATATCATTTCACGCTCCGGCAATATCGTATTAGATATAACTAATATTTGAACAAAATTCTTATTATTTTTATTGCTATTGCAACTATTTTTTAAGCCTTTATAACATCTGAGAACTACAAGCTATATTGGACTTTTGAAGGTGTTGCCCAATGATGAGTATAATACCAGCAATAGGTCATTCCTATATATTCATGATATGAATAATTAACTCATTAAATTTATTATTACAGAATCATGCTGGAGGAACTCCAAGCAATATCGTACATTTTGTAATGTCTTGCTTATGTAAATAACAACTGCAAGTGCTTAATGTATCTATAAACAATTCTTTTCCATATATTCAGTACATGAACAAATAACTAATTGTTTTTATTGAACAAATATTTCATTATTTATATTGTTACAAAGAGAACTATTCTTTTAACATTTAAACTGTATAAACAATTAGTATAGTGTAGCGATTACATACAAATGGTGTGATCTTTGACAATTTGTAGCTGAGTCTTCTGTTGTATCACTTTCTTCTGTTTGGCTTTCCTTAATATTAAATTAATATAGGATAATATAATTCTCATTCCTCAGATTCTTTCATGTTTTCTTTACAATTTGTGGCTTGATTATTTTCTTGGTTATGCTCGTGGTTGGAAAAGAATTAAACAGTAGCGGGAGTAAAGGCATACATTACTCCCTTCATGTATTGTCGGTCCTGTGAAGAATGGCTTTTATTGCCACCTTTTAGCCAGGTTTCAAACCGCGGGGGTAAAGTTTTGCTTTACTCCCTCTACTATAAAGGTAAGTGGAGCAATTATCATTCTTTAAAAATAATAAAGACTCAAAATTGTCACTAACCCATTACGAATTCTATGCATTCGATGTTAAATTCCACGTTTTATATGATGAAAACATGCCATTATATTGTTTTTATTATCTTAACAATTACTTATGTTTGGAACTGTATGTGGCACATGCGCACATTTAGAAGCTATTCATAGCCGCCATTACAGCACAAACACGGCAAACACATTTCAAAAGCTAACGCCACTTTCATGTGACTTATTTACGTGTGAAAATATTATTATCAAAAGTTTAACGCTTTCAGAAACAATATTATTGTACCGGTAGTGTCATCAACAGCTCCGCTGGCTTCCCCAACGCCCGAAATGACCGACGAACGTCTTCATATTGTACGTATTTTTGCTACTCTTGCTACTCATAACCTATAAATTCTAAACAAAAATTATTATTAAAAAATCAAGGTGGCTTTCTGTAGTAACTTTATATTGGTTTGTAGGATTGGGGCAATGATAAATTGCATCGTACCCAGCGACAAGTGGAAAAAAACCCATATGATTTGGAGTCATGGAGCATCCTGCTGCGAGAAGCTCAAACTAAACACATATCTGAGGTCAGGGATCTATATGAGCACTTAGTTGATGTGTTTCCCAGTGCATCACGCTACTGGAAGATCTATATTGAACATGAGGTACAATAATTTAGAAAGAAAAACCATAGAAGAGGAAATACTAAATGTAATAATGTTTTAGATGAAGTCAAGGAACTACGAGAAAGTTGAGAAGGTAAGTGTAGACATTGAAACAGTGGTATTTGTAGCACCAAAAATAATAATAAATTATTTTTGTGTGAAATGTACAGCTCTTTGTGTCTATTTACTCTTCTCCTTGAAACAATTTGTATTAATTTGAGCATTCAATGGCAAAAGTGCTACATAAAAGTCATAGGTATTTGTTTGAGATGGTTGTGTGTTGATGCACTGGAGGTACTCAGCTGTGTTTTACTTAAATTTCCTCCCAATTACAAGTGCCAACAAAATAAATATATTTACCAAGTAGAAATGCATTTTAATTTACGAGAACGAGTACCCGGCCATCTTGAACCAATACTTTACATTAAATTCACATGTACTTGTTGATAATTTCTGAATGATCAATGTGCAACATGCATGTTCAACCCAATGTCACAGCTCTTCCAACGCTGCTTGATGAAAATCCTCAATATCGAACTGTGGAAATTGTATTTGTTGTACGTCAAGGAGACGAAGGCGACGTTACCAACATATAAGTAAGTACCAAACGTTCATTTCGCCTTTACCGTCCTAATGATTGTGTAAATTTTAGAGAGAAAATGGCCCAAGCTTACGATTTCGCCCTGGACAAAATCGGCATGGACATTCATTCGTACGTTATCTGGAATGATTACGTGAATTTCCTCAAAGCCGTTGACGCCATTGGATCGTACGCAGAAAACCAAAAGATCTCCGCGGTGCGAAAAGTATACCAACGAGGCGTTATCAGCCCTATGGTTGGTATGGAGACATTTTGGAAGGACTACATTGCATTCGAAACAGCGATCAATCCCATTATCGCTGAGAAAATGTCGATTGAACGCAGCAGAGATTACATGAACGCCCGCAGAGTTGCAAAGGAATTGGAAGTTCAAATACGAGGAATCAACCGCAATGCACCTAGCGTACCACCTACAGGCTCAAGCGATGAATTGAAACAGGTCCGGAATTTCTTTTGTTTGATAACTTTTGTATTTTAACAGTAATCGTTTGCAGGTTGAATTATGGCAGAAATATATCGCCTGGGAGCGCAGCAATCCACTCAGAACTGAAGACACTGCTCTTCTCACACGACGAGTCGTCTTCGCCTTGGAGCAATGTCTTCTATGTCTCGGTCATCACGCGGACGTATGGTACCAAGCAGCGCAATTTTTAGAATACAGTTGCAAAGTTTTGCAAGAAAAAGGGGTATGTTTTCAGCACGAATTCATGGAATTCGTTATAATTAAATTTGTATATTTTTGCAGGATGTGAATGCTTCGAAATTGTTCAGCGAGGAAGCAGCAAATATGTTTGAACGAGCCACGAGTACGTTGCTCAACAAAAATTGTTTATTGTATTTCGCCTATGCTGACTACGAAGAAGGCCGACTGAAATACGATAAGGTCCATCAAATCTACCAAAAATATCTGGATATCCAGGATATTGATCCGACACTCACGTATGTGCAATATATGAAATTTGCGCGACGTGCTGAAGGTATCAAATCAGCAAGGAATGTGTTCAAAAGGGCGCGAGAGGATCCCCGCTCAAAATACCACATTTTTGTGTGCGCTGCACTCATGGAATATTATTGTAGCAAGGATAAAAATATTGCATTCCGTATTTTCGAGCTTGGATTGAAGAAATTCGCGGATAATCCTGAGTACATTGCATCGTACATCGACTATTTAAGTCATCTTAACGAAGATAACAACACGCGCGTACTTTTTGAACGTGTACTCAGCTCTGGCAGTTTGGAACCTGAGAAATCAGTGTAAGTAATAACATAAATTAACATAAATTTGAATTTTACGATTCTTAGACTTCAAATTGATTTGTGCCATGATTTTTTAGAGATATCTGGAATAAATTCCTGGAGTTTGAAAGCAATATTGGCGATCTTCAGTCAATTGTTAAGGTGGAAAAGCGTCGCTCGGAAGTGTTATCAAAAATCAAAGAATTCGAGGGAAAAGAAACTGCTCAACTTGTTGATAGGTACAAATTCTTGGATTTATACCCTTGTGCCCCACAAGAATTACGAAGCATCGGGTAAGATACAATTTAAGTTTAATTTGTTTGTTATATCATTGAGGAAAATTTGATTGCAGATATACAGATGTGATTAATATAACAGGAAACCATCTGAAAAATAATCTTTTACATGGCATCAAGCCATTGGAAGATGATACAGCACTGCCAAAACCAGACATTTCCCAAATGATTCCGTACAAGCCGAAATTCAATCCACAACCTGGTGATCATCCCGTACCAGGTAAGAATTCAAAATAGAAATTTCAAATGTTCAAAAATTATTGTGTTTTGTCCTGTAGGAGGTGTATTTCCACAACCACCAGCTGTCGCCCAATTATGCACAATCCTGCCGCCTCCATCGTGCTTCCGGGGACCATTTGTAGTCGTCGACCAACTCATGGAGGTCTTCAATCGAATTCAGTTACCCGATTCAGGTAGCATTCGAAATAGCAATTGTGTGTGCTCTTTGTTCTCTTGCTCCTTTCTTGTTGAACTCCAATTTTCATTGGCACGTGTTTTGCAGCACCAGTACCATCCGAAAACGGCGGCGATGTCCGACTCTTCGATCTCGCCAAATCCGTGCACTGGATCATCGATGATCAATCCGGCCAGGGCAACAAACGGCGGAAGCGCATCGGATTATCCATGGACGGCAGCGACGACGAGGAAGCCCCCTTGCCACCAACCAACGATATCTATCGGCTGCGCCAACAAAAGCGCGTTAAATAACGCCCAAAATGCGCGCAATCATCGGATGCATAAAACTCCCAAGCCCCATGTAGAGTGTAAGTCCACTATGTTTATTAATCCTATTTGTTAATTAAAATACACAAAAAATATTTTATGTACAAAAATGATATTTACAGTTAACTTGTAGGAATCGCTTCCACGTGGTTAAATAATCTTCGTGGAAGCCGTGAGATCCCTGACCGGGTTTTGATTGGTTGCTTCCGGTTTATCCTTAAGGCTTAGTACAAGGTTAGCAGGCGCGATCGTGTTGTCGAGGTCGGATAGAAATTGCGGCGTTTCGTGAGGACGTTGTCGAGCTGCGCCAGATGATGCAGGAAGCCGGGATTAGGGAAGACGCGCCTCCGCCGAAAAACGAACTGGAGAGCCTCGGCAGCGGTCATGCCGCGTATGATCATCAAATAAGCGATGACGATCGTGGCCGAGCGCGAAATTCCAACGACGCAGTGTATGAACACGCTGCCTGTGAACAAACAAACATATTTCTTTCAAGCAAGTTTGAAATGATGCAAGATGTTTGACCTAATTCGACAAATATTTCATTCCGAACAACTAAATTTAGCGAATTTTGCGATTCATACCTCCGCTCTTGATACAGTTATCAATGAAACGCGCTGCCGTCTCGAAGTAAACCGAGATGTTCCATGAAGGCCTATCATGACCGGGTATCCCAAGATATTTGATACCGACGTCACGATAATATTCTTGGCTGGTGTTCACCTGATACTCGTCGTATCCTTCAGCGCAGTTGAGCACGTGCGTGATACCGTTCCCCAAGAGAAACTTCTTGTCTTTAGCTGCGTATCTGAAATTGTAAAGTATTAAAATTTCGAAACGGGGGGTCTTTAAAAACTGTTATCCTTGAAGAAAAGATGACGTACATCAAGGCCAACTAGTTTTTGAACACTGCGGACTTGCCAAAAACTTTTAGTTTAAATTTTTCTTACTTGTCACCGAGGAACAAGCCCTGATCGATACGGTTGATTGAATGTCTACTGGAGACGCTTGTGACGTGATCGGAGCACCGCGTGTATGCCAATTGATCGAGCAGACGATCCAAATGTGTGCCCGTTATTTGTTTACTAACGTCCACCTGCGGACGCAGAGTGCCCTAAAACAAGAAGCATGCTCAATTTGATATCATTGAATACCCTCGTGCTGATATTTACACTGTATACGGATTCACGCCACATTGTGCAATTTGCTCGCAACTGTCGAATTGAACACCGCGCGAAACTGTGCGAATTTCGTGCGCGTCATACGCCGAACGACTGCACGCGATCGACTAAACAATATTCGCCGCCCAACGTGCATGCCTAAGCAGGGGAGGCACACAATACATCGAAGGAAGGCATCATCATCGCCGAAGCGCGTTGGCCGTTTGGCTAAAAATAGCGAAAAATTGCGCTTGGCCCTGAACGTGTACGAGCGTCTGTGCAAAATGAAATGAATATCGCGCGATTTGCGATGCCAATTTGCGACAGACTCATCGCGCATTCATTTTCCGCCCCACAGGGCAGGATTACTACGTACTGAAGTACTAAACAAATGAAAATAAGCAAAACTTTATTCAATAATTATAGTATACTCTGTATCACTTTAAGTAAACAAAATAGCTACACGAAATATGTGAAAACTTTTGGGTACGCCTCTGATGGCAAAACTTACATATTAGGTGGGTGGATAATTATAACTAGATATACACCCGACTATGAATCGATCGATATTTATTTTCGTCCTACGCGACTACATTCATGTACAAATCTAATACAAATAAACAATGCTGGGAAAACTGGTGAATCACCATCAATTACCAAGGTCTCACTTTGCCCTGTGTCGCGTGCGACAGTATCCACGTGTTGCGCTCGTCTTTGACCATTTGCATCTGCTTGTGACGACGATGTGTTGGGCAAATGACAAACAACCGATTCTGGCGGCGCACAAAGTAGCAGTCTTTGCAACGCCTGCGAAGGCTGACTTTTACTTTGAAGCCTGCTACTTGTACAAAGTTTGGCTGATTATGTTCTAATGCTGTTGTTAATAATTGGCTTTGTGATGTAGGTGCTGCAAGTAATGATGAAAAGCATCTGATATTTGTTTGTTGTTTAAGACTTTGCAGTAAATGTGTTGAAATTATTGATCCAATTGGAGTAAATTTCCTAATAAATTGCATAATGGACTTGTATGATATAGCAGTCACCCTAAAAATGTGAATTTGATTATAACTGCAACAATATTAGTTATTACTTACTTATTAATAATAGTAGCAGATAAATTTACTTTTAAGAAAATATTGGTCCTATTAAAGTGAGGTTAATCTTGTGATTGGCGAATATGGCGCCCTCATTGTCTGGTGCGTACTGTTATTTATCGTTCCAATTGCCCATAGATCACCAATTGGACAATTTTGAAAAATACAATAACAAATAATTGAAAAGTGCAATGAAGCCCTATGTGGATTCAAATTACAAATTAAAAATTGATAAACTATATTTTATTATTATCTACATATTTATATATATATTAACACAGGCATAATTGCTTAACTATTATTCTTAGATCTTAATACATACTTAAACAATAATATGTCATACAATAGATAATTGCAATGTTTTTCAACAAATCAAATGTTTGATCAGATGAATCAGTAGTGATTTTGAAAGTAGTGTCCTGGTGGCATGGGCATGGCCAGTGCTCCTGTGGGATAAGGCACAGCAGTGGGATTAATTGGTGGCACTCCAGGAAAATAGTTGCTGTTAACTGTCATTGGAGGAGCATTCACATAGTTCCCTGGTGTATACAGCCCATCTTGCAAGATCAGTTTGGACATTTTTTCAGCCTTCACATTCCTGAGATGCATCAGTTTCCTTTTGGTAAGGAATTCATCAAGGAATCCTTCCAACTCCTTCTCATTGTGCAGAAATGCCTGAGCTGCATTATCACTTTCCTCCTCCATTTCAGCAGCAGCTGTTCTCAGCAAGGCAAGAGCAGTTTCCATTGACATATCACCACCCTTATCTCTGAGGGTCTTGTAAGCCTCATCAACCTTTTTTGTAAGTTCTTCGCCTTGCTCACTTAATGTGACCACAGCTTCACGGGCTTCCACCAGTTCCGGTTCGCGAGCCATGTTAGCATCTGAAAGCTGATTAATTGTAGTCTGCATTTGTTCTTTCTCACTCTCCAAATTCTTTAGATAGCTGTGATCCAACTCCTCTATGAAAGTACATATTTTTTCCTCATTATCTACTATTTCCATTAATTCATCATTGGTAAAGATTTGCAACGTCGCCACTATTCTCTTGCAGTCACTTTCAATGGCCTGAGTCATTATTCAACAATTTCAACTATAATTTTAAGGAGTACTTGATCAACTTGATCGCACTACGCGACTAACAACAAAAATAACCTTACACATGACGGATTTCAATTGACATTTGTGAAGGTCAAATAAATACTGAGTGTTCAGCTAAATCAGAGAGTTATCTCCGGTAAAATTATTAACTTTTATGTCAATATTATTTTTCAGTTTAGCAATTAAATATTATGGATTGTTGCCTGCTTTTTAAATACAATAGTTAATAATAAATTTACAAACTATATTTAAAATGATTAAGTGATAACAGCGCCCTCATAAATTTGTGCGTAAAACTATTTGAATTTGAAACCATAAGGATAAAATCGTTTTATTTATTTAAAACTATGTTTGAGTATTTAACATCTTTTTCGGCCTACCATCATAAAACGATTAGTACCACGGTCGATATCAAACGTGATAAACTCTTTCGGTGGGGCTCCTTCGAAGCAATGATCAAAGCACTTTGAAATTGTTACCAAATGGAGAGTGTATGGATCTTCACGTTGGAAATAATCCCACATGTAATTAGTTAAATCCTGGTTTCCAACGTTCATGTCAAGATATTCCTCCAAATGGCTTTTGATCAAATTGGCACGCTTTAAATCCATTCCTCCGTATTCCACAAGGATTGCCTGTGAAATGAAACATTAAAATAATAAAACAGAAACTCAAGAGAAAAAAGGGTACCTCTGGAGATTGCCGTAATTCTCTGGTTCCATTTAATTCCTGAGCGTTAATATCGATTGCAGAGACTGCAGACAGAAGCAGAAACACAGCTAATTGTAAGTAAGCAAACATTTTGATGTTTGTTCGGCAATTGCCAGTTGTTTTCTACGCTCCCAATTAAGGATATATTCATTTCTGTAACTGTCTATAGACATGCATGATACTGAAAAATATTGCTTTATCTTATCCTAGAAACATCAAGTACGTTTTAGTAGAGCTGGGAATTCAAACATGAGAATTTTGATTTTTTAGGAAAATTGGATTTGATTTATGTAAACAAAATACTTGATTTGAAGTTGTTATGATAACTATGACTAATGGGAAGTTCCCAAAAATGTATTACACAATTACGAGAGACGTTTCCATCATTAATTTGAAGGGTATGTTTAGGATTTGAAAAAGTAATTTTGTAAGAATTGGTATTTATTTTCATTTGAAGTAATTTTTAGACTCTGCAACTTTTATAACCAGCAACAAACAACTCAGTGTTATTTCTATCAAAGCGATAGTAGACGTACTCTTCTGGAAACGCTCCATTTGTGTGATCCACCGCATCTTCAATGACCAAATGCCACTGCAAATCACCGTATTTGTCCTCGAAAAGTTTCAGCATTTCAGTTAGCACTTCCTGGTTCTTTGCGTTCTCATCGAGCAGAGACTTCAAGAGCGTCATTCCATCAAAGACTCGATTCCATCGCATTTTGTAGTTGCCTACAGTTATCTGTAACAAGAATATATTGTAAATTAACATTTGAATGTTGTTTAAACAAACGAATTACTTTATTACTGCGAGGTGCAACATTTAGTTCCGCTTGGTTATCATTTACTGTTCTAAATTGTATCTGAGCATTTGCATAATGTCCGATTACAAATGCAATTAAAATATATGCAAATAATTGGCGACTGGAAAAATCCATGATAAATCCCCAAAATTAAATGAGCTCGCTACCTAACTCGTTGACAAATCAATTAACGTTATAACTATTTGAGTTTATATTACTGCAAAATTGTTTCAGATAAGATTACAACAAATCAATTTGATATAGAATAAAATATAAAGATTTGGACCATACTTATAATAACTTTACTGAGTCTAGGAAAATGGCTCGTTATTGGTGCTTTCTCCTGTTGTTAATCATCGTTACCTTTTCCTTTGTATCCTGCAGAAACAATGTAAGTTTTTAACTGTTACTGATAACTTTGATAACGTTCAATCTTTAGGTTACAATCGGAGATAGCCAAATGGAGAAAAAGAAACTTGATGACATCAAAAAATATTTGGAGTTATTGGTGGACACCGGATACCAGAATCAATATCTTATTAGGTACATGAAAGATTGGATACAGTTCACTTATCCTTCTCAGAGTTGGTGGCTCATTTTCCAGAAAGTTATCACTGTTGAACCACCGAAAGAATATGTCAATTTTATCTTTGATAGAGGATATACAGAATTGGCAATCCTAGGATATGATGTCTGTTAGGAATATAAATGTTAAAGACGTTGTAATTGTTCATAATTACTTCTAATTAAATTCAAACAATGATATGCGTTATTCATACATAGGCAACCCAACTAACCTTTATCCTTGCAATTGGATATTTCGTTGGACTCATTTCGGTTTAGCAATATTTGTAGCCACCAATAAATAATTCCGTGGTGTTCCTATCGAAGCGATAATAAACATATTGTTCTGGAAAGGCACCAGCGGTGACGTCCTCAAGGACGAGATGCCATTGCAAATCACTGAAATGTCCTTCAAAATATCGAAGCATATCCAGAAGAAGCTCTTTATTCTTGGGATTGTAATTTAGTAGAAATTGCAGACGCTCTCTGCCCTCATTCATCCTTTCCCAGGGCATTTTGTAACGAATAACATTTACCTAAACAACGTTGAAAGTAACAATAAATTAAATTAAGGGTCCTTTTTATACTGTCTGAAATTACCTGGTTGCTACGTAGTGTGCCATTTTCTACATTGATTTCCTTTACTTCCTCAGTTAATTGTAATTCTGCATTGGCGTAATTTATAACTACAAGAGCAATAAGAAAACTACAAATGAATAACTGAATTTGTGTCATTTTATTTTAATTGATAGATTGATTGCAAAGTAAATAAGTTTCTCGTAGTTTAACGATTGAATCAGCCACTTGTTTCTACTTTACTCGACTTTATATATTGTAAACAATCTAAGATAAGATTATACCAAATTTCCAGGATAGTCATAAAAATTAATTGAAAAAATAATGTCTTTCTGTCTAGTCTTTCGACAATCTAAAGTTCTCAATCTATTTACACTTTCCAATAGCATTCCATGCAACCTTTATGACAAAAGATAATGATTTCAATATTGATTTTCCAAGCCAAACAGCGATTCCAGAATTTCCTTCTGAAAGTCCTGTTATTTACTAGGATTGCTTTAAACGTTAGGCAACACACATATCTCTCATTGGATTTGTGCGTGGAGGGAGGAATGTCTGGAGAGAGCGCTAACTCGAAAAAGTGTCTATTTACATAAGGGTCATAAAAGGTTCTTCGTGGTCGCTCAGTCAGTGGCGTCGGAGTAGTGTGCTAAAAAGGGGTCTTGAAATGATGGGTGGGGTGGGAGTTACAAAGTGCACGCCAATGAATTCTCAAAATGACAGTAAATGACAGAAAAAGACTTCTAAACCTGCCTTGAAGGCCAAACGAAAAATTTACATGGCAAGAATAGGTAGCGCTACCTCCAGACCTACTCCCTCCACGGATTTGTGTAGCTAACAATCGTCATAACCTCAATTGTCGCTTTGTAAACGCAACATTTGAAGTGTTTTAGCTTCTGTTATAAACAAACAACAGTACATGCAAATACAGGAATATAAGTAATCATGTCAAAACGCCAACATGAGGAAGCTTTTACCTCGCGTAAACAAGTGAAATTCGATGATAATGTCAAGAAGCACACGCTGGATTCCGATGAAGAAGACGAGGATAAAGATAAGTACAATGTCCTCGATGATAACGACATCGAAGGTGAGGAGGATGCGACCATGGAAGCCGAGAATGGCGAAGTCAGGATGACTGCATTCAATATGAATGAGGAAATGCAGATGGGGCACTTTGATCGAGATGGCCATTTCATCTGGAAGAATGAGAAAGAGGTGCGAGACAATTGGTTGGACAACGTTGACTGGCACAAGGTGAAAAAAACGAATGCGTCCTACTTGCTGCACGACGACGATGAGAAAGGGCTGGGTGAGGACAGTGATGATGAGGCACCAATGGAGCATTTTGACCAGATAGCAGCTTATCGTCAGATCATTACCTATCTACAACCCAAGGAAACTATCAATAAAGCATTGAAGAGGCTTGGGGGTGATTTATCCATGTTGTCAAGCATTGAGAGGTTGAAGAGAAAGAAGGCTGGTACTTTGAATACCAATGAACAAGTTGTTGAACTGACTGAGTTGGCAAACACAGTCCTGACTGAGATGGGTAACATGGATGTATATCAGGAAACTTATGAAACTATCACACAAAAGGTGAGATGCAATATTTTCATGACTATTATTATATGTTGATTTTTGTAGTTGAGTAATCATGATAAGAAGAATAAATCCAAGGTGGGAATTGTTGAGGCTGAACTGGATATGTATGCAGATGACTTTGATGTTCAGGAAAAAGCGAAGCGAAGCGACGAACCATCTGCATCCTCATCCTCCACGGCGGAAGCTAAAGAAGATGTCCTCATGTGGGAGTTCAAATGGGATCGTGACAAGGACGAGATTCAAGGACCATTTGATACGCAACAAATGAACAAGTGGGCTGAAGAAGGGCATTTTAAAACGGGTGTCTGGGTGCGTAAATGCGGTGCTGCTGATAGCAATTTCTACTCGTCGAATCGCATCGATTTCGATCTGTACCTTTAAAGCCGATTAGCATTACTGTGGTATAGGTAGATAACTAATTAATAGGCGTAAGTACCATCAGTTTTTAATCGATATATATAATAATAACATCCTTTTAATGGAATGTAGTAGTCTTTCCTTACGGCGTAGGGATTCCTGTTGCGTGAACCTTGTATGTAGTGGCAAAAATGCGAATTTTCACAAACGTGCGTGAACGTGTGTAGAGGGCGACGTACGAAACATGCAGTCGTTTATACATACAGATAATACCACTCGTTCATATAATAAGTATAATATCTTTGGTTTATATCACGTGGCAAATAAATATTTGGTAATGTTTGTTGGTGAATGCACGAGGCAAACGTAAAGTGCGTGCGCAAAATTCGTTGTCGCCATTTTCTGTTCGGACGACTAAACTCATCGAGTCTGAAGTGTATGATCAGACTTAAAATTTGATTGTTCGCGGCAGCAACGAAATGAAATCGTTCCAATTCGTTTACAATTTCATAACAATAATTTCCTACTGTTTTCTGTAATTTCAACTCCACTAATTTGTATTAGATTTGTCTAAAGTTAATAATGCATTCGACTATTCATTCGAATCGATTTTCGCGTAATCATAGTGCGATATTTTGTTATCACGTTTGATTAAGCAATCATTTAATATCGCCTTAGCATTATGTTTAACGCCTATTCGCGAGTATCTAATTTATCTTTCGTAGTCTCAAATTTTTGTTGAACAATCGAATGCACCAGTTGCGTTTTAACTGCTAAATTCTAAACTGCAAAATGGCCGATAACGGTCAACCAAAAATAATCTAAGCGCTGTGATTCATCAAGCTATCATGTAATCCTGCACTAAGAACCGTGTTCGATTTATTTGTTTAAAAACCGGAACCCTGTACATTACGTTAAAATACGTTGCCATTGTAGGCAACCAACCGAACCGACCAAGCACCAAAACCAATGAGCGCACTTGTTAAGTTAATTTTTGGTTGTTGCGCGTTTACTTATTAATCGGCGTAAACGTTATTGTTTATGAAGAGTAGCTGAGTGCGAGTTCATTGTCGTCGACATTATGTGGCCGCTGGTTGTTGGCCTCCGTTGTACGCGTAATCAGCCTTGTTGTGCATTATGAGGCAGTCGTCCACGAAGTAAAAGCTATCCGAGCGCGTTTCGAAAGGCGACGCAATCATTTCACCAACTGAAACAGAACGAGCGGGTAATTAGCATTCGAATGAGCTATTGCAGCACATGCATAATGATAGCCACTCACTTAAGTCTTCAGGAAGCGAAGGAAATTCGTAAATGTGTTCGCACGTATTGCGCGAGTACGGTATGCAGAATCCGAACTCGAAGTCGAACGTCTTCAGCAGCCGGTCGCGGAAATAGTGCTTCTCGATCATCCGGAAATTGTTAACAGGCCGTGCGCCGACAGTGAATTCCACCCTGGAAGAAAGACGTCAATGCTGTACGTTAAAGATTCACGAAGCAATGCATAAAACAGGATCAAGGGGCGCAGATACGTACGTTGCACCCACGGTCTTCAGCCTGAGGAACTGCGGGGTGAACTGATAGCGTACGAAGCGTCCGGCGTTCGGGTCGGCAGCATCTTCGTCGGCCTTCTCCTTCTCGTCGTCTACGTCGCCGCTGGCGGGTTTGGCGATCTCGAAGAGCACGGCGCCGCTCTCCAGGTCGCGGATCTTGAAGCGCGTAAAGTCGATGTCGTAGACGTTCGCCTCCGGCGCGCACAAATAACCGTCGGACGCCTTCGTCAGCCGGAGGATATCCTCGGGGGTGATCACCCTGCTCGCGTCCGGCGCGCCGCCGTTCGTGTTCAGCTGGATGTCGTGCTTCTCGCGGACGACGCTCATTTCGAATTCGCGCAACGCGTTCGCACAACAACGATTGCAATGAATGCAGGCAGCCTCCACGCGCCTACGACGAGCACTCGTTCGGAATCCGCGACGCTATCAGCTTGTGGGTCATGTTTGTAGCGAACTAGGCTCGATGTTGACAACCCGCTAATGATGAGCGACGAAACACACGATCGCGCGTGCCTTGCTTGTGAAGGGGGCGGCAGCGCCTTCGGTTCGCTGCGCGGAGGCAGCGATTTGATGGACGTGACCTTGCTTGACCTCGCATTTTACGAATTACAAATGAAGAAATAACGACACGGCTCGAAATTGCTTTCTAAAAATATCCACATATCATTGACATGCATACAACAATAGTAGTTCATGTTTGTTAATGCCACTGTATGAAATGGTGGTGATATCATTGATTAGCAATTTACCTGTATGGTTGGTTGCCGAATTTTGAGTCCTTCTTATCTCAAAAGGGCTGCTAAATTTAATTTTCATTAAAACCAACATTTAATGAATTATATACATTTAAATTATTGGATCTACGACCTTATATGTTAAATATGTCCCAAAATTGGTTTAGAACTGAAACTGCAATTCTAAAAACTGATTTAATAATATATCTAAGATAATTGAGTGTAATACTTCATGTATAAATCTTCGTAATATTGAAAATTATGACCGTTGTATTCTATTGATGACGGAATGCTTGTACCGAAATCCATTTCACACCAAATTTCGGCAGCTTTTTTGATTTCCCAAAAAGACAACTGAGGAACGCATCCATAAAATTCCTCAGTGATCTTATTAACTTTAGAATCAGCCTCTTTCAAATCCAGAGCATTATCTAAAAATACAATAGCTTTAAAATGACTCAGGGGCCTAATTCTAAAACACTTACAATTTGTGGAGTTGAAATCTAACTGAAGAGCTTCCAAACTACGCAGTTTCTCGTACCGTCGACGCAATGACATGAAATATTTAATTAATTCGGACGCACTTGTTACTGGAACGCCAAGAATCGATACAATTCTCGATAAAACATCATCATCTGCTGAACCGGTGTATGGGAAGGCATAATCGGCAGTTGTTAACGCGCTAGCATATTTCAGATTATATTGTCCGAAGATTTCCAGCTCTTTTGTGAAACTTTTGCTGGCCAATTGTGCCAATAACGTGTCAGATCCTTCGGATAGTTGTTTTAACTTATATTTTTCTTCATGAGCATTGATTCGTTGTTCTGCAATTTGCTTCACAGTTGGTTTAAAGCTTTGCCACTGATCTTTCAAGGAATTGAATAATAACGCCTGAAATAATCAAATTAAAGCGAAATACTTTTCGTTTATGATGTATGACTTACCAGATTACTCTGAACTTGCTTAACTGCATTTTTACCTGACGTTTGGAACTTTTTATCAATTTCAAAAATTTCTTGATTTAATTCGTGTATACTACGAATATATACAGCCAATGCGGCGTCATCTTCGACGAGTTCGAGATCATGGTCGATTAATTTAATTAAATCTGAAGTTGTCTTATTTGGATGCAGCTGTTCCAATCGTTTCTACAAGAAGTTTATAAAATATCAGTCTGCTAAATCAATAACGATCATTTCTTACCAGAATCTCGTCTTTTTTAACTAAAATTTCCTGTTGCAATTCATTGTATTGCTTATTAAGCTGTCGAATGCTCAACTGAATTTTGATATTAATTAAATGCATTTGAATTAAATTATCCTCACAAAGCACTATGTACTCCTTCCTGAAAATGGACAAATTAATCTTAATTCTATTAAAATGTACACAATACTTACTCTGCCCTCTCTTCCAAACTGTGAAACTTCTCAGTTAAAATTTTTAATTGTTCCATTGTAGATTTCTCTTGTATTTGTATGATTTGCCATAAATCATTGCATAAATACTTAGCATACATATCCCTAATTTTGAGATTGGCAGCATCTGATTCTAATAAATTTGGGCAGTTTAATAGCAAGTCAATATCCTCTTTGATTTTTGCTCTAGGTTGACATTTCTTGTTCCTTTGAGTTTGATCAAGACTTCTATTCAATTTGCTTATTGTAAACAATTTAGCTTCAGCAATTTGGAGATCATTAAGTTGCACTTTGTGCTTATTTCTATACAAATACTCCTTCGTTTCTGACTCTTTAACATTTCCATTGACATGTTCTACTTGTGTACCTATAACAAAACAATTAGCACTTCATTCTTAACATAATTTAATACTATTACATAGTACATGATGCTGGGTCTCAAGTTGTTTTAACTGTTTCCTTTTTTCCTTTAGTTGAACTTTAACTCTACTAACTTTATCCTGCATCTCTTGTTTCTTTTCCCAAATGACAAGGTCTTCATTTCGACAATCTAATATTGCACTGTGAATTGGTAAATGGTTGTTGCCCTTTCTTGTTTCCAGTTGTTGAATTAATATACTATTTCTAATTTTCACCACTTCTTCTTTTGGTTTTAAATGTAAAGCAACCTGTGCCCAAATAAATGATGCAGATGTTAGTACACTAAAAAGCAAATTCATTACTTAACAAAACATTCACTGTTATTTAATGAATAGATACCTTCTAAAGCTTTCCGTTATTTCTCCCTGATAACCCATTTGTTGGGCCCAATCCCGCAATGCTGATAATTCCATTGATTATTACTAAAATTAAATAAAACGTTAACGTTTTTCGAGTTTGTGTTTGGATTTATTCAAGCAGTTATTTTGGTTATTTTGTTGGTAATCTACAAGGTACTCCGAGTAGCCAGAATTTTCTTGCTCTATTTACTAATCAATTGTAAACCTTTATGTCATGTGAACAAATTTTAATAACTACTTATCTTCATATAATTTTTAAGTTAGTGCAAAATTTATTGCAATTTAGAAACTTTATTTATAATTTTGTTGTTATTACTGAAGTTCCCTGTATTACTTAGTAACTTTTTGAAATCGAGGTTTTGTGGTTGATAGCACTTCCTGTTTGTCACAAGTAGTTGATGGCGCTGCAGATACCATGTAAACTTATGGAGATTGGTGCGCTGTCACGCCAAAAATCGAACAACACCGAAGCGTGAAGTTTAATATTTATCGTTATCTTTGCCATTCTCCTTGTCGGGTCGCTCCTTCCGTAGACGACCGCTATCAAATTCTCGAATTCCACCATCAGCAGTGCAGGCCGAAGTCGATCCGCTGCAGAATAAATATAATAATTCGCCATTCCATTTGTGTATCTTTTGCTAGTCTGGTGCTCGAATAGTGCATAGTCATGTCATCGAATCCCGAAGATTCTGATACGAATATGGTGAAGGAGAACCAAACCAACGACGTTAGTATAACGCTATCGTCCGGCAAGTCGGAAAAGTAAGCTATTAAAATCAATAATAAGCATTCGCTTTATTTTGGTGCTCATTATGTTTGCATATTGTGGATAATTGTGGTCAAATATTACTTTAATTGTTATATGAGCTCATATGAATAGCTTGTCATAGTTTACATAACCTATGAATTGCAAACAGCGCAAATTTAATGGACGCTAATCAAACAGTTGCGATTAACTGCTTGTTGTAGGGGCAAAAAGAAGAACAAGAAAAAGCACGATGGCAATCAGGTGGCAGACAACGAAAAGGCTAGTGAAGGCACGGAGGCCGCGTCTGGTGATTATAGTCCTTTGAATAATATCTCAGTGAAGGAGCTGCGAGCAGCCATGGAGATGTTCTCAATGCAACAGAGACCCGCCAGGACAGCTGAAGAGGCATTCAACAAAACCTACCAGTTCTGGAGTACACAACCAATGCCTAAATGGGGTAATAATATATCTTCTAGCCACTCATCAAATGCAATTCCAATTGTTGGTATTTTCTAGATGAGGAGATCACAAGTAATGAGCCAATTGAGGCTGACAAGGATGTATCGGAGATCCGTGCCGAGCCGTACAGCCTGCCGGACGGCTTCGCCTGGGACACACTCAACCTCAACGACCCGCTCGTCCTCAAGGAGCTCTACACGCTGCTGAACGAGAACTACGTGGAGGACGGCGACGCGATGTTCCGCTTCGACTACCAACCGGAGTTCCTCAAGTGGGCCCTGCAGCCTCCCGGCTGGCTGAAGGAGTGGCACTGCGGCGTGCGCGTCGTCAAGAGCGGTCGCCTCGTCAGCTTCATCTCGGCGATTCCGGCGACGGTGAACGTGCGCGACAAGACGTGCCGCATGGTCGAGATCAACTTCCTGTGCGTGCACAAGAAGCTGCGTTCGAAGCGCGTCGCGCCCGTCCTCATCCGCGAGATTACGCGCCGCGTCCACCTCACGGGCATCTTTCAGGCCGTCTACACCGCCGGCATCGTGCTGCCGAAACCGGTCGGCACGTGCCGCTACTGGCACCGCTCGCTCAATCCGAAGAAGCTCATCGAGGTGAGCTTCTCGCACCTCTCGAAGAACATGACCATGCAGCGCACGCTGAAGTATTACAAGCTGCCCGACGAGCCGAAGACACCCGGCTTCCGCAAGATGACCGAAAAGGATGTGTCGGCTGCGCACATGCTGCTAACGAAGGTGAGTACAAATTGATTACGTTGTCCGCTTCATCTCCACCGATGCGTTATTTGCTTGCAGTACCTGAACAAGTTCATGCTGGCGCCTGAATTCACCCTGGAGGAGTTCCGGCACTGGTTTCTGCCGCGCCCGGATATCGTCGACAGCTTCGTCGTCGAGGATCCCGTCACGAAGCGCATCACCGACTTCGTCAGCTACTACACGCTGCCGTCGACCGTCATGCACCACCCGGTGCACAAGGTGCTCAAGGCGGCGTACTCGTTCTATAACGTCTCGCATCGTACGCCATGGTGCACGCTGATGAACGACGCGCTCATCTCGGCGAAGCAGCTGCGCTTCGACGTCTTCAACGCGCTGAATCTGATGGACAACGACCAGTTCCTCGAGCCGCTCAAGTTCGGCGTCGGCGACGGCTCGCTGCAGTACTACCTGTACAATTGGCGCTGTCCCGACATGCGGCCGCAGAATATCGGCCTTGTTTTGCAATAGACTCATCACACTGCTATAACCAAAAAGCGTATATATAAAAAAAAACAAATTACATTTTAGGGGAGGCGGACGCACGCGCTGGCGTAGCTTGCGATAGCGGCGGAAGTGTGTCGTTCTTGTAAAGACGCCCTGGAGCAACAACAATAACAACATTTGCAAGAAGGCGAACACCAATTTCGATAGACGTATTGTTATTTTCGATCTTTTGACTCGTACATCATACTTTTTGATTCATCATGCATATTTTGAAGAATAGGCTGTAAAGTCTATTTGGTGCTTTGTTTTATCATTAATTTTTTTCTTTAATTTTCTATAGGAATATATGGAAGTTTTTTTATGAAATGAATTCAACTTGAATAGTGTGGCATATACATATAGACTTTTTATTAGAGGAATTAAATTTGTCATTGTAACAAATGGCTAGTAAACCAAAAATACGGCACGTATTATTGATCGTTTTTCGATTTTGTTGCCGAATTTTTGCAGTATTGTATAATCCTATTCTGTAGTCGATTATATTGTTAAATTCAACTTGTACTTTTTTAGGGATGACTCCTGAATCAATTACAGTGCAGCCCGAAAATCTTATCACTAACAGCAATCCATGTTTTTGATGTTGTACAAGTCAAAACATGCGGTTAATTCACTGTTTTCAATGCTTAACAGTCGAAAACAACAGATAATTGATAGGATGTTTGGCTGGGTTGAATCGGGAGCCGCCGATAAGAATTGATTGTGTGCCTAGATTCGATGTCAATGTAAACCGCTAACCGAATGTAGACGCATGCGGCACTATCCTGTAACCGGATCGATAAGGCGCGTCGGTCTGAGTGCGTCGCGACGCGTGAACTCTGCCGAAAGCCGCCCCCCGTCCCGCACGCGTATGTGGCGGAGCACATGCGAGCGTGGGCGGCGAATCTGGAAGGTGTAAAAAGCGGCTAATGGAGTCGTGATGCCGCATCACCTGCGCCTCCCGCGCCCCATTTTCCAAGCCCCCGCGGAATCAGCCAGCCGGCGATGCGTGGCGGCGCACTGTGGGGGCGGATTGCAAGAAGCGCTCCCCAAGCAGCTGCCGCCAGTCGGTCGCCGCCTGCCATACGCATCGCGACGCGCCAACCCCCGGCCGGACGCCAGATGAACGCCGCCGTCGTCCGGAGGTGCTCGTGCAGCAGCCGTCGCTCTCGTCGTTGAAGCGCTCCAGGCCCCCCCGTCGCGGCCACCTGTTACCTGCCGCCATTCGATCGTGTGTGAGGTGCCAATCAGTGCCCGGCCATGGCCTACACCGAGACCGAACGCATCCTCCAGAGCCGCCGGCCGCCGGTCTGCCACCGGGTGAGTTACGAGCACCAGCTGGAATGATCGACTGCACCGAATGATTTTTTTGTTCTTCGTTCGCAGGGCGACAGCATCGACTCGACGGAGAATGCCTTCGACGACATGAAGCAGCTAATTGGGGTAGTTATTGAATTTCGGGCCGCAGCCGCTGGCGACGATGATCGAGGAGACGCACAATGCAGCGCGGCGTGCACGAAGAAGTGCCGCCGCCGACGAAAATTCAATTTGCATATAAATGAAGTCTGTCGCGCGCGGCGTGCGGCTCGCCGAGTGTGTACTTTTCGCCTTTTCACCGTGCGCTCTCATTTGCATTTCGCAGGACGAGGAGCCGGAGACGTCGAGTCTGAAATGGGCGAGCTTTAATTACATCAATTCCGTGCTTGGCAGCGGTGTCATTGGTAAATTACTTAATTAAAAGTAGCCGCGTGTTATGCCGTTTCATTATTCATCGTTGCTTGATTCAAATGCGCATGCAAATCTTTCAGTATTCATTTAGTTACAAACAAAAATCACTAAAACAATTAATTAACATACAAAGCAAACCTTACATTTATCATCATCATCAGTTAACTTCTACTATATTCAGAATTCGCTTCAATGAATATTTATAGTCCAATTGGAAATGACGGTTATCGTCGCCATTTTAACCGTTATAATTTACTGTAATGTTATGAAATTCTAATCAAATCAAATTATAGGAATGCCATTCGCTCTACATGAAGCTGGATTCGGATTGGGCGTGCTGCTCCTCTTTCTGGTCGCGTACATCACGGATTACTCGCTAATCCTGATGGTGCGCAGCGGACACATATGCGGCCGCTTCACCTACCAAGGAATCATGGAGTCGGCGTTCGGCCGGCCCGGCTACATCCTGCTGAGCATACTACAATTCGTCTATCCATTTATCGGTGAGACAGCGAATTTTGTCGCACGCAATCCGCTCATCATGTATGCGCGACATGTCGCTAAATGTGACCAACATTTCTGATGACGCTTTCAGCCATGGTTTCGTACAACGTAATCGTCGGCGACACCGTCACCAAAGTCATCGTAAGGATCACGGGATGCGAGGTGGACGCGCTGCTTGCCAGACGGGAATTTGTCGTCCTTGTAGCCACGCTCCTGATCACCGTGCCATTATGCCTCTATCGCGACATCGCCAGACTGGCCAAAATATCCTTTATTTCGTTGCTCTGTCTGGCGTTCATTATGTTTGCCGTTATGATGCGCATCGGACCAATGCGACGAGTCGTGTAAGCACCGTGGAATTTTCCATGACAAAGATGTATTCTTTAATTTTTTACATTTTCGACTTTAAGGCCACCTCATGCGGAAACTTGGCACTTCGCCAATTGGGATATCATACCGGCAATCGGTATAATGGCGTTTGGTGAGTGCATCACGAGACAACCTAACAGATAAAATAAGTAATTGCGGTATTTTTGTAGCATTTATGTGCCATCATAACACGTTCCTCTTGTACATGTCAATCGACGAGTCGTCGCAGAAAAAATGGGACAGCGTTACGCATGTTTCAATTTCAACCTCGACGTTGGTAGCGTTCATTTTCGGATTTGCCGGTTACGCAACCTTCGGAGCGTATTCTCAAGGTAAAATTTAAAAATTATCGGCCATTTTGATCCTGATTACCATTATTTTTAGGTGACCTCCTGGAAAATTACTGCTGGGACGACGACCTCATGAACTTCTGTCGGATTCTCTTCAGCATCCAGATCCTATTAACATTCCCCATCGAATGTTTCGTCAGCCGCGAGGTCCTGGAATTAACGGTCTTCCAACGCGACGACGCAAACGTTCCCATTTCGGAGCGCACGCATTATCTGATAACGCTAGCGATAATTGGCACCTCGTACTTCATTTCGATGGGCACCGATTGCCTCGGCGTCGTCTTGGAGTTGAATGTAATCATTCAGGGTAATTACAAAAGTTTCCTGTTAATTATCGCATTTGTAGGGAGTCCTGGCAGCTGTGCCGCTCGCTTATCTGCTTCCGGCAGGCGTCTATTTGCGCCTCGAGGAAGGGAGCATCTTCTCTCGGCAGAAGTTGCCCTCCTTGTTCGTGTTCCTCTTCGGTTTGATCGTCGCCTCGCTGGGCACGTTGTTCCTCTTCTGGGACCTCAACGAAGTCGACACGTGCAGCCACGGCAAAGTGATGTTCTACTGCGAGGATCGCGCAAACGGGACGCTTGCAGCCTAGAGGACGATATCCACCAGCAATTAGTCGCTAATGATTAACGCGTTTGTTACAAGTTTTTAGTGTAGCGTTTGAAAGTTTGTCGTTTATCTGTATAAGGACATCCCATTTCAGATCCGGTTCGCAGGACAACCGCAAGAGGGCTTTTACCACATTTTCAGGATAATTCATTACGAATACGCATTTGACTGCAATACGGAAAGACAGGGGCTTTTAAATTCGAGCTCTTGGAAGGACAAATGCGTTCTGACTTATGATAAAGATAACTTTGACTGATGAGATCGAAGTATGCTATCGAATTATGATTGACGAGCCACTGAAAACAATCAATTTTTATGAAGCAAATGGAACAATGTGAGATGAAATGGTGATTGGTAATCACCATTCAAATTGTCGGTTTTTGGGTGATGGAAAATGCCAAAGCTAGAAGGCAAGAAATAACTATTTTCAGTATTTTGAAAAATTATGAGATCTATATTTTGTTAATTGTTGTATAAATGGTGACAATGCGTGCAAACAAGTGAATAACAGCCACATTCATTTGTTTGCATCCTATTAAAAGGATAATGGCTTGATAAATACGACCACATAACTAAACAACTAATCAAAAGTTATAACTGATAAAAATGTATAAACAAGTTGATAATGAAATATTTAAAAAACAAGGTATATCTATAAACAAATAGGCTAAATGCTTAAGATAAATATATATATGGAGACAAATGAACAAAAGATAACTAAAAATTGCAACTATTATATATAAATAGGATATTTTTCTAACTTATCTTGAAGTTCTATCGATATTTTCTATTTATAGATGCAATTAGCGACTTTAAACTTGTTCCCATTTCGACAGTGGATATTTAATCGAGCTATTTTTCAATGCACAATTTGTAAACAGTAACTTCTAAGATCTGCACCATTCTTGAACGTGATATTCCTAAAAACAAAGCCATTTTATTGTAATCTGCAATCTTACACAAAGTTTGAGCTTTAATATCTTATATTACCCGGTTACAGTAAAAAGTTCTAAGCTGTAAGAATAAATATATTATTATTATTATACGTTTTGCTCTACTTTATGATCTATTGCAATTGGATTTTTAAAATTATTGGATTACTAAACAAATAAGAATCAACAAATCTATCTATATGCAACCATCAATACATCTGAATTTTACTTATTCAATTAATTAAAAGATAATTTATTATTTTTAATATTTATTAAAACCATGTTAAGGCTTAAATGATGGCATTATTAAGAAATGTATACTAATATAACAAATGTATTTCATCAGAAAAACTTGCATGCAGTTTGGTACATAACCTCTTAAAGTTAAAAGTTCATTTATTTTTACAAGTACTTTTTATAGAATAAATTGTAAAGTGTAATTATTTCAAATGTGATCAAAAATAGTACTTGTAACTACTCGTTTAAAATGTCGGTCATCTTTAAACATTTTGTGAAACCATTTCTTAAACCTGCATCGACCGGCAAACATTTCACATTTGTCCAAATTCATTTGTTTCGAAATGTAACCAACGTGAAGAGATTTGCACACACCAAGACCTCAATTCAAGAAAACATTTCCGCATTGCATTTAAAAAAGCGTCCGATTCGTAAAAAACGGTCCTTTGACGAGGACCCACATGGCAAGCCAGGATGTTTCAGTGTTTTAGCCTATTCGACTGCTGAAGAATACAACTTGGAGGAACTCATTGCTGGCCTTAAAAGTGAAGGCCTTTATGAACCTAGATGTATCGACAATTACAAAGATTGCGTGCATGCCATTGCAAAATATAAAGTTGACACTGAGCCAAGGGATATATTCTTCTTTCGGGAAGGCACAATAGTTATGTGGAATATGACTGATTTGGAGAGCTGTAACTTATTGAAGTTCATCAACAAGTATGAACTAGACAGATATTCTACTGCAATTGTTTATAAGGAAGGGGAATACATGAATTACTACCATCAGCTGGAAAAGTATGGCTTTATTATTATTTTTGCAAATCATTAAATTCAATTGTTTCAGTAAGACATCTATGATTGATTCACATGGGGATATTCTCCTGGCACAAGGGCCTAATCTAGACATGGTAGCACTGGATAAATATACATTTTCAAATGCAATGGCTTTATCTGTGAAACTGGGAATTTGGGAGGCATCACTTGAAAGATACATTGATAGCATAGAATTTGTGACAGAGGACTTGAAGTTGGGTCGACGCGTCCGTATGACTCGAGAGGAAGTCCTTAGAAAACATGGAGAGCTATTTGCCTTAAGGCATGTCATCAATTTGTCTAGTGATCTGTTGGACGTTCCTGATTTCTATTGGGAGCGCGAGCATTTGGAGAATCTGTACCAGCAAATGTGCAATTACTTTGGCATTGCCAAACGTACACGTGTAAGAATCATGATTTAATTTGGTCTTTGTTAAAATTATTTCGGAAATATTCGCGATATTTTGAAAAGGATAACTGTCAATTTTGGCAGTTGTCTGTCATGGCGTAAAAAATAATGAACATTTGTGAGTTTTCAAATTCTTAAGCGGCTAATACTCACTAATTATAAGTAACATTAATAATAATTGTTTGTCTTATCATAGGTGATGAATGAGAAGATCAATCATTGTGTTGAACTCATCGAGTTGCTAAGCAGCCATTTGAGCGACAAGCATCACATTCGCCTGGAATGGATGATCATCATTTTGATCATGGTGGAAGTTGGCTTCGAAATGATTCACTACGCCGATAGATATCTAGGGTAAAAGGTAAATAACAAAACATTTTCTACGATTTTCAAACCGTTGACCTCGGCCAATTCGAGTGAACCGCCATTTTCATTCGAATTTTGGTTGGTGAGGTGAGGATTCACAAGGCTGATGATTGTGAGGCATTAAAGCGAATTGATTATTTGCACCAATAAGAATGTGAGTGTTTAATAATCATCTCAATAGAAATCTTAAAAGTACAGTAGTATTTGGCACAACGAAAACGTAATCTTTAAAATCATCATGTTCGAATGGCGCGTGTTCTCATCAAAATTGCTACTAATTAGCATGCAAAATATATCTCCCCAGCATACCCAACGCATATTGCACTTGCGTTTCAACAAATTGGTATCAATATCCTCCATAATCATAAACAATTTTGGTAACTTTTGGATATGTCGCATTTACAGTTGGCATACCTGATTTCTTCGCGTTTTATCTATAAAAATCTTAAATGTATAACAGCAGCTGAGTGGCGGGTGGCTCGCTAGTAAACTACACGAAATATATAGAATATAGAAAACGAGAGTATAAAATGTGACAAAAACGTGTAACAAGTTAAAGAGTGTCGCGTAAGAGTAATGAAAAAGTTGCAGAGATACCCTGCTGCACCAATGGCTCAAGGGTGAGTTTATTTTGGTTCATTTTCTCGTTGCGATACGAACTTCATATTACGAAGTGCAAAAATGCTTTCATTAGTCGTCGACGTCCAAATCTAGTTGGATATCGCTGGCGTCCATACGTTGCAGCGTATTGATGAGCTGATAACGCGAAAAGGCAATATACAATTTGCGAAACCAGACCCATTGTGATTTGTGTTGGGTCATTGCCTTACGCAACAATCGACGATCGTTCGTACTTGTGATAAATCTGCAAATTATTTGCAATTAGTTATGCTCAGTCATTACCAAAGAGTTGTGTAAGATGGCTTACCTTATATTGGATAAAATGTAACAAATTGGTATGTCAAATACCTTCCAGTATTTGCGAATCACATTGATTGTCTCCAGCACATAAACTTGACAATCTAAAAATAGTTGGTGTTAAGAATATTTTAAGTTATGTTGTAGTTGATTTGTTTCGTACCCTTTGGTAACTTCTTGTCACTGCTGAGTAAGGCAACAGCATAGTATATACTACAATGGTTGAGATGGCGGCTGACGCCGTGCTTGTCGAAGGTGATGAGCGTGTCGATGCTGAGCGCTTCAAGATGATGCGAAATGATTTGCGCCACAATCTCGGCCGGCCAGCGCTCCTTCATCGCGTCCGGCAGCCTCGTATGGCTTTGTACTATGATACACTCGTTCTTGATCCCTAGAACCTTGCATGCGTCGTACAGCTCCCGTTTACGCACCTTGCCCATGCCGTAATTCGCACCTGAAAGCAGCAAGGAATTAGAAACTGGCATGAGAAACTCCGGAAGTTGCTTACCGATCGACAGGCAGAGGAGGTACACCTCGCAGGCGGGATCCTGCGTGAAGCGCAACACCGTCGGCCCGAAGAACATCGTCTCGTCGTCCGGGTGCGCGACGAC
Source organism: Aleochara sp. GC000083 (assembly GCA_030264555.1). Lineage (NCBI taxonomy): Eukaryota > Metazoa > Arthropoda > Insecta > Coleoptera > Staphylinidae > Aleochara > Aleochara sp. GC000083. The sequence continues at coordinate 51,505 of JARJDZ010003332.1, forward strand.
GAAGAGCACGCGCCGTGGACGACGCACATCGCGCCGGAAGGCCAGCGTGCGCCATTTGACGATGAGCGCGTACAGCAGCAGGCACGCGGTGGCGTAGAGCAGCGCGAAGACGACGAGGTGCTCCAGGACGTCGGTTAAGTAATCGCGGACGCGCTGTTGGCAGAGCGTGCACCAGCCGGCAGCCGCCTTCCAATGCTCAGCGTATTCGTGCCGGAAGCGCGCGTACCAACGATGGAGGAGGTCCTTCGCCAGCTGATGCTCGACCAAGTGCATCGCTCTCCTCGTCGGCACACGGCGCGATCACCCACGCGGAGCGGGGGGCGCCTATTATTAGCACAACGCGGCTTCAAGCTGCTGCTGCATGCGACGACGACGGCGGTGGTGGACGTCGGTGCCAGAGGCGACGCACTTCACGCCGCATTCGTCCATTTGTCGACACGCGAGATATGCAGGCCGCACTGATTCCAGCTATTTTTAGCGCCGCACACGGAAATACTCAATGTTTATTTGATGCGGAAGGCATCGATGCGGAGCGCCTGAACAACGGGAACGTGCATTTTACATAAACACGTAGCACGAATCGTGTCACCAGCGTCAGCAATTTTGACGCTCATAGTTGAGGTTAATTATGCAAACAACGAAACCATTAGTTGCTTTATTTTTGGCTTTGATTCATTGTCTATTTGATGCAAGGACCAAGGAGATCCTTATAATGACAAACTTTGAATATTTAATTACATTCCAATCATAGCGTAATCCTTTAGTAGCGTCACATGCGCCATCTTGTTCATGTTATCCCTGTTAGCCGTTACGCATGCTCAGACTGATTTTGAATTTAAAATCTGCACAAATGCCAACAAAAGAATCTATTTATTTATTAAGTTAACGTATATCATAAATATTCATCACCAAATTACTGAGGATATAACAGTTAGCAATTACTGAATAACTAAGATAACATCAGTACAATCAATTAACAGGATGAGCTATCCTAATGTACAACTTCTTAGTATGGTTAACATTTATGGATACAATGGGTCATGTGAGTGCTCTTAGTACGGAATTTGATTCTGATAATACTGAATCATATCATAGGTGCGCGTTCGGAAGTTAAGGAAGCTATTACGTATAATCGCGAGCATATAATTTGCCGCATCTTTTTCGCTGACATTGGGTTGGAACCGCGAGCGCAGCAACTTGATTGTTTGGCCACGGAAGCATGGAAGTCCTGTGTCCAACATCAAAGAGACTAGAGATACAATCGCTTCTCGATATGGTCTGCAAATCAATCAATTAGAATTCTACTTTAAACGTTATCTGCGTTATCAATGTACCTGACTGCTAAATATGCTTGCACGCAGAGTTCGCAGAACCACCGGAAAGGAGGTGCCTCCATCTTGCCGCCCATAATCATCACCATCTCATCCGTGAGTTTGATATCCGGTTCAAAACCCAGATTGCCACCAGGCGAGGATTCAAACATGAATCCAAAGTCTAAAAATTATTATTAGAATTGATATCTACCTGGAGGAATTGTAACAAACCTATGTGGATGATGTGTCCATCACCATCTAACATAATATTTCCGTTATGTCGATCTTTAATCTGCAACAGGAATCCGACCACGCTGTAGGCCGCCATGGAAATGACGAAATTCCGACGTGCTTGTTGAAACTCCTGCGAGCTTTCATCGCCGTACTTCTTGAGGAAGTACTCGTACATTCCAATATCGGTTTGCCTCCCCAGTTGATCACGGGACTTGGCGTTTGGTACGCATTCAATGACACCACACTAAAAATAAAGTTATCTATCAATGCATATACTCGTTGGGATTAAATTTGGGGACCTACCCCTGGAGCTGTAGCCACAACTCGATAGGGAAAAAGATATAAGTCGAGACCGACAGTTTGGAAGATATTTTTGAATATCCCAATGACTTGCAAGGCCAACATATCCTGTCTTACGTCGTCACCGACTTTAAATATTGCGCCTTGCCACATTTCCGGTCCGAGTGAGCACTCCGACGAGGAGCACTCTTGGTGCTCTGAGAATGCCATCGCTACAGCCTCCAGCTCTTTGATTCCGAGACGCTGCACTCTGAATCGTGCAAGGTATGGTGCTTTGGCTGCACTTTGCATGGGAGCTCCGCTCTTGTAGTCGATATCAACGACCATCGCGTCCGGGTTGATTGGAAGATAGCAACCTGGTTGCACTTTGATGCGACTCAAAGCTTCCAAGCAGGCTCGTTTTCGTTCAGCTCCCTTGGGGAACGGTCGAATCTCACCGCTGATATTGGTGATTTTCTCGAAGAAATCGAATTCGCGTTCGTAGAATTGTTTTGCCGGCCCAGAAAGCGCGTTAAGTATGCTGTTCGTTAGACTTTCCAATTGATCGTAGAGAATATCCTTGTGTTGCATCTCTTCGTCGATATACATCGACGTTTTCATATTCCAAACGAGTTGATGCGCAACTATTTGGCTGATTTGCGCAATATATTTGATATACTCGGTAACATATCCCATCTATAAACAAAAATAACAACAGTTAGATAACAAATTGTCTGAATACTTGGCAGAACTCACGGTATCGTGACGTAGGGCTTGGACAAGTTGTGGAATGTAAAATAATACAGCATCGCTTGGGAAAGATGTTAAAGCTTTGACTGCATATTGCGCCGTAATCGGATGTGGAGGAAATTGCCGCGAGAAGAATGCCAAAGCCTGGACAGGAGTCAATTTGGCCCATGTCAACATGTAGACCAATTTTGGACTGTCCGATAAGATAGCGTCCGTTGTTGCTAAATATTGCAATGCTTCAGGTATATGCTGCACTGCTACAGGATTCTGCATAATTTGATGTCTGATTTCGTTAATGATAGAATCATTGCTTCTCAATCTAAATTCAAAAGCCAATTAGTAAAATTTTCTAAAATCCTGTTAAATTTATACCGTTCTGGAAGGTATACAGCCAAAACTGGGGAGATATCCCACGCAAGTCGAGTATAATCACGCCATTGTTTTTCCGTAATTGTCTTGGCCCTCCAAGCAGCCAAATTATCCTCCCCAGGAAGGTGAAGTTCAACGCGACTTTCCGGATTTTGCCATACAATGAGAAACTCGATTTCCACAGCCAACAATTCCAAAATTAAGTTGCGCTTCTTAATATAGCATTTCACCACATTATCAGCCATTGGCACTCGTTTACTCTTCGCTGACCTTTTGCTCAGAGTTGTCGTGCTGGTCGAAAGCGGCACGGTGTTAATCCAACCAGGACCTCGAAGCTCATTGGGTTTTGCCATCTCGACAGTTTGGATGTTCGTTAAAGGTGCAGTTGTGCCTAAATCTAAATCTTTGTTGAGTACAACACCAAAGATCAAACAGAAAACCAAAGAAAAGATCAGGATAAAAGCAAACAGTAAGAGAAACAAAAGAGGATTGAAGTATAGAAAATGATCTATCTCAAAATATAAATAATCCAAAATTTGTCTGAAAATTGCATACCTCCAACATCGCTCGCTTTTAAGTACTTTTTATCAGAGTGCATCGTCTGCCAAAACCGCACCAATGTGCAGATATCCTCGCGGAGTTCCGAAATAGATTGCGTAGGACATCGAACAGGTCTGCAGAAATAATCCAGACAACTGCAGTAGATGCGTTCGCGTAAAACGTTCTTGGCGAGACTTTTCGGCAAGATGTCGCCTTGCAGCAAGGATAATCCGCATTGCAGGAGCCGGAAACGCACGCCAATTGAGGCGACGTCACGGGTTTGGCATGGAATAGGCGATCCAACATTCATTGCAAGTGAACGATGGATTAACGTAGCTAACATTTCGACTTTTTCATAGCTACTGTATTTTGCTGTCTCGACCATTTCGCAGATGAATTGCACCCAAATTGCGTGCGGTTTTACACATGGTGGGTCCGGTTCAATACGGCTTCCTAAATATTAAATTTAAGGATTATTGACCTTTTCGAAACACAAAATGGCGGTGTTACCTTCAGAATAAGCCAACGGACTAATCTCCTCGCGTGGTAACGAAAATAAACCCATGCGTTTTTGCACAGTATACGTCCAAGCACTCACCAATTCCTGCAAAAACCTTAGCTCAACATCCTGACGTGCTGTTATCAACCATTGCCAACAAGCGACCGCTGTCGTCATCGCTTCCTCGGTGAATAACTCCACCTGACTGGATGCAATGCAATGTAACAAGGTACGATTCAATTCCGGTGTGGAAATCAGCATGGCGGTGGACCTCCATAGGGCTTCGCGATGCGCATCCACGTCTTTATCCTTGCACGCCTTCCATACACGATCCAGGAGTTGTTCGGTAGTGATGGCGATGTTTTCCTTGCCGCAAAACGCCATTAGACCATTCAGCTCGCCAGCGTACTTGGAGCGCAATGTCAGGTAACTAACAAACTTTGAAACATCATTCTTGACGCATTTTGGACGCTTGTCCAGCATCCCAACGGTCAGGCTGGTGCAGGTTTGATTATTTGGTCCATGTTGTTGTACGCATTCCAAGGCAAGAGATAATCCAGCATGACTACCAACTGACGACGATTGCATGAGATTAATGTATTCTTGAATATGTGATCGCGTCCAGTGAGGCTCCCATTTCATAGCTTCCTTGAGGATGCGCTCTGAATTAGCAGCGAAGTCCTTGACGATGCTTTCACGAGCCTCCAAAGTATCCATGAGTTGTATCGAATAGGTTGTGTTTGGAATTGTGAGTATGGGATTCTCCTGGTTCGGATTGAGTTGTAATGAGTATGAGAGGACCTGCAGAATGTCGAGCATCGTCCAGAGAACTCGCTTGTTCCATAGCAAATGAGGGAATTTGTCGATAAGTAACGAAAGGAATTTATCAGCGACTCGACGAATTTGCTTTTGAGGGTTGTTGAAATTCACGAGAAGAAACTGAGCGTGTTCCTCGAGGTCGGCTTCTCTTGCTTGGTCCTTTCGTTTATTTTTCATCACCTCCAGAAACTTGTCGAAAACTTTTTCGCCCACGGACGACACACAATTCCACATTCCATTCTTATCCTTCTGGAGTGCCGAGTCGCTTAAGTACTCTACGATGAGAATTTGTAAGTTAGGTTGCTCAGAGTTTGCAATCCGGAGAGTTTCCACCCAGTAAACGCTCAAAAGGAAGGAGCATTCAGCGAAGCTTAACTTGTTAACGTGCGCTGACACGTCGCTAGCTCCACGAAGAAGCTCAGTAATATGAGTCCTGAGCTCATGCAGCTCATTGATTGAGACGCTATCATTGCGCACTGCGCTCGTGTATTGCAATTCTCTCATTTCAGACCGGCTCGACGTTTGCGAAACGAGAGCTGGTGTTTTAACGGCAATTTCTTTGACCCCTTCATACCATTCGATCGGCCATAAACCGCTATCAGCAGCTGTGAAGCCCATAATCACACAATATAACCAGAAATCGCGGAATAACTTGTGTAGACGTGGTTTGGGATTGCGAATTGGCTGCACTCTTCGCAAAAGAACTGCAATTACAGGGATTAACACCCCAAGATTGCCTGCTGAACTCGATGCTTTTGTTGCTCCAGGACTTTTCTCGCTGGCTCGTTTTCCTTCCAGTCCAAGCTGGACAAATAGCTCGAGTAAAGTGACCAAAAGTCCGTTGAGACAGTCGACTTGTATGTTGCCAGCAATATTTGCAAATGCATTGATAACAGCGCGACTAACATGCGTGTATTGCGTTTTCTCCAATGAGTTTTCGCTATAGGTTGCACTACTACTTTCAACTGTAATCATTGTGAACATTTTCATGATTACATCGTAAATATGCTGCTCGCATTGCGCTATAACAATGCATCCCAATTGATCGACGATGAGGATGTCCAAAGCTGAAGGCACCCTGCAGAATCTCTGCTGGAAAAACTGCAAAATCGTGTCCGTTGTCCTCGGGACTCCTTTCATACTAACGGCGACATGTCCGAGCATAAAAACTATATTCGTCGATATCAATGAACTTTCCCCATTGGATTTTTCCGCGGTGAACAATCGATTTGAAACGGCCGCTACCAATGCTCTCACAACATCCGGATCTAGGGAATGCGCTGAATCCAAGGCATAACATAAGTTCTCAATTGCAGCATCTCTAAGTTTATCAAACGCCATATGCGCAGGCGTAACAGTTTTATGCTCTTCTTTGGTAACAAAAGCTAGCGGATTTGTTTGTGCTGATAGTAGCATTTTGTTTTCCTTCTTGTCACCTTTGTCGGCCATTTGCTTGTGTAATTTTTGAAGAATTGGTGATGGCGTGATGAGAAAATCGCGTAGGCAATAAATGGACGTTGATGCAATGTTGGGGAACTTTTGGGCGAGCTTCCCGAGTCCTTCAAGACACACCATCAAAAGGGGCATGTGCGCCAGAACGAGTTTATGTCCATGGTTCGAATTGATCTTTTCGGTGAGTCGTCCGCATAGGCTGTCGGCACCTAAAAAAAGAGGTATGTAAGTTTTTTGTTACCCAAATTGCGGCGAAATCAAATCAAACTATTCACGAAATAAAAAACTAACAAAATTCAAGGGGGGGACGGAACGAAATTTACATAAAAGGCAATCACACGTAACAAAAACCAATCCATCACCTAGAATTATATTCAGGGCATGTGAAAGTGTTGAAAGATTATACTCCTCATCAACTGAAAGTAATTAACAAATGAAATCATTGCCAATTGCAATACATAATCATTCAATGAGAAAAAATTACTAGTAGCAATTAATTTTTGCTCATCAAGATCAAAAATGAAGGGCATCAATTGGTATGGAATCTTAATATGGTTAATTTACCTGTTTCATCTCCTATAGCCCAAACCAATAGGTCAACACAAGCGGCATTTGCCATGACGTTCACTTTGAATTTGTTCACCAATGCATAATTACTCTCTCGATCTTCCTTCTCGCTAGCATCATGATTTCTGCTTTGCAACTCAGTTTGCCCATTTAAAAACAAGCCTAAAAACAGTACATTTGATTATGAAACGTTACTTAAGATAAATAAAAATTACCTTTGACAAACTCTTGAACTTCCTTTGTAAATGGAACAGGCAAATCCTTTTGAGGCTGTAATAATTCGCGCAATAGTGTAACCATCACCAAATTTATGGTCTCTGAGAATGTCTTATAGGGGAAAGTAACTATTTTCCCTGTTGAGTAAATCTCCAGACTTTGTTCATCCAAAAACGAAAGCATATCCTTGGTAAGCAATTTCTTCGCCAGCGACAGAATCTCTTGAAGGTGGCCAACGCTCAAAAGAATTAATTTAACTCGTGGGTCCGTTTCGCTGCTTCGTAGACTTTGTCCTTGGCTAAAACTGGAGCCAAATTTGCAGAAATAATGCGTTCTGGCATCAGGATTTTTATCCAAAGCTTTTGCATCGTCAGTTGTATTATTTTCAACCGTTGACATAGACCTCGGAATAATCGATCGGAAATTGCTGAAACTTCGCTGGTAAAGCGGTTTTTGCACCTGTTTATGTTGCACTATGGGTGGATCTGGTTTAGGATATAAACGGCAAATGTATGGTGGATCTATGAGCGAAAATCTGCCGATTGCTCGTGCTAAACCAATCAAATACGGAACCGTATTCCGGCAGAGTATTAACTTTGTTGATGATGAGTTGGTTGTTTGTTCTTGTAATTGGATGATGTTTGAAGTCAGTTGTGATAGGCATTCAACTTGAGTATCTAGTATTTCCTCCCTATTTTCTGGACATCTGGCTGCAATATCTGAGAGTAGGGTGTGCAAAGAGAAACTGAACTTTTCTGCAACGGGAATGCGATCGGAAACATTGATTTTGGCCTCTTCCAGCCATGATCGATTTAAACGTTTTGCAATGCTCAGTAAGTAGGAAACAATCTTCTCTTTATGCTGTAAACCAGACTCAAGTAGGTAAATGCCCAAAGCTAAAATTGCATCTTGGTCTCTCAATGATATTTTGAATATGTTGCCACATGATGGTTCCGTGGGGCAAAGAGAGAATAATGTATTAAGCTAAAGAATAGGTATTAGTATTTCGCTCATTAAATTTATACTGCTTGCCCACCTTCTCCCATTGCAAATTTTTAATTTGCGCTAACGATCGGGCCAAATGTTGCACCGCCTTGTGAAAGAATAGCTTGTCCTCAGAAATCATTGTAGGCACAAAAATTCACTTTATTTAATCCACATTTCCAATATTTTTGCCCTTCAATTATCTGTTTGTGGTAAATAATATTATTGACTTTTGGCAATCTGCATCAGCTGACGCAAGACGACCTTGATATGAAATTTTAATATTAAAATTTCAGTTTAATGAAATATTTCTCAATTTGTAGCATTGCAAAGATAATCAGTAGTTTTAAAATATAAATAAATTGCAAAATCATTTTTCTTTGACTAAAATGTTCCTTATTTTGGGAGCAATAAACAGCGTACCCTGTCATATGCAAAGGAGGGAGTAATGACTTTACTCCCCCTAGGTACAAAGGAAAGCTATTTATGTGGATTACACTTCACCTTGGCATGACCTTTTGGCAAATGTCAAATGTTTAAAGTAGGCGACGTGGAGGGAGAATGTCTGGAGAGAGCGCTAACTCGAAAAAGTGTCTATTTACATAAGGGTCATAAAAGGTTCTTCGTGGTCGCTCAGTCAGTGGCGTCGGAGTAGTGTGCTAAAAA
>JARJDZ010003333.1:0-15042 GCA_030264555.1 Aleochara sp. GC000083
TGAAACTGATCCGATTTTAATGCCGACCTCGGTTTTCACCTAATTAAGGGCACGCCGAAATGGTGGAAGGTTCCTTATTTCTGAAAATGTGGACCCAGAGATGCTACAAGGTGAAAACCATGGTAGAAGTACTTCTACCATGGGTGAAAACTCCTGGCGTGAGAAGATTCTAGTCAATCATATAAGAATTTACAAATCATTTATTATTCATTATCTAAAATAAATGTACATTATGTGCGCTAATCAATATTGAAGTGGAAATCATGCTGCAAGGTGAAAACCTCTTCCTATTTTAGGTAAGCATCTTCAAATTGTATGGCAATAGAAATTAATTAATTAAGTCCAACTAAACAGGAAACCAACGTCGACTGACTGACTGCTTAAATTTATGAACAATAACCTTCATAGCGCGATTCGTTTCACTTTGCATATTCTAGCGATGATGATAATAATTATACACATCATAATGAAATGAGAGTGTATTACGTCCGAGCGTCATTTTACAATGTGTTAATGGGCATAATTTTATGCACGCTCATTCAGACAAAACATCAGCTTAATGATTATAATACATAATGCGTAATTAAACCGTCGCTCGCACATATTTAATATTGTGCGAATATGCGAACGCGAGCTACGGAAATTCCAAACCTAACCAAATGAATTTTTATAGTCAATTGTTATGACGTTGGCCGAATATGTTACATCCCTTTTTATTTCATTTGAATTCATTTTCGGCATACCACTTTTATTTTGGAGTAAATTTATTGCAATTTTTGTTTACCCACTTATCTTAATTAGTTTATAAATTTGGTTTTTACTATTTGTATGAGTCTGATGCGAATACAGAATTTCTGCACCCGTACAAAAACATCTTTATGCATAAATTTTGCGATTTATACTTATAGAAATTAAGAAATCCAATAATTGCATCTTATTATGCAAATATGTAGCAACTACAATTTAATTTATTTTACGACATTTGAAATTACCAATACCATAAATTGAAGGATATTGGACATTAAATAATAAATTTTATATGTTACAAATAAATATTATCTAGCAATTACACTCGCCAATAATGACTTGTAAACGATACTAATAATACTCAATAATTAAACATTTTAATGGCTCGTAAAATTCGGCTATAAATGTTGCTGCTCATAAAATGTGATTTATTTTATTACAAGTACTTATATAGATTTAATTATTCATTCATATTCATTGCCATAAACTTACAAGTTTCATAAATTGTAATCACATTCTTTTGCCAACTTTTTGCAATTTTTTCTAATTTATCACAACTCAAAGTAAATTTATTTTAAAATTTACAAATTAATTGGTTTTGTACTTGTTTCAGGTTTTCCGGCCATGCTGACCCAAAATGAGGTAGACATTAATACATATTTCAATAATATTTTTGTGTAAAATTAGCTAATTACCTAATGATTTTACTTTTTATCGAAAATTATCAACTTGTTGATGCCATGATATTAATGAATTATGTTCTCTTGGCATCTGATATTATTTAATTTTAGTAATTAAATTTGTTTTGTAAGTACAGTGTTTTTCTTGCATTTACAAATCCTATAAGAATTTCAGAATGGGACTGGAAATTGGGTCATAATTTTTCGAACCCCGTAATTTCGCCTTTAATTAAAATTATTCATTAAGTATGCAAAGTATGCAAAGAGCGTTCATAAATTAACCTAAATCTCAATCTAATAACGAAACTTTTAATGAAACTTATAACGCAGTTGGTATCAATGTGATAAATATCCCGAGCGAGCCAACAATGCTGGAGGCAGAATACGGAAACGAAGACTTTAATACCCATTGGAAACGGGGGCAGCAGCAACCGCCAAGACGCTTCTTAATAACCTGGCGCTTTCCTCGTAATTAATTTCCCTGCAGGCAGCGAAGGCCAACGTGGAAATCTATTCCCTCATTCCCCCCACACAAAGCTCCATTATTTACCATTTCTGCGAGTTTGAGGAATTTTGCAAAAAAAAGAAATGCGCCTTTTTTGAATTTGAAAAGCAGCCATAAAACCGAATGGCGGCACAAGAAAATTGTACATTGTGCATTCAATGCAGTAATAAGAATTCAATGTGAATTATGGGCGAAGTGCACCCGGGGAAAAGATGAAAACGTGGAGAACGACGGCGCTGGCGGCGCGCACGAAAAAACCACCCCCCAAGGCATGGGCGATTAATTTGAATAAAGGCAACATTAGAGCGCGGCATCTCAAGGTGGCGATGAATCAAGACGGGCACTGAAACGGTCCCGCCACCTTCGAGCCGCTGTTGCCAAGGAGACGCGCCAGCCGCGACCAATGGCGGAGCGCTATGGAGGCGGCCCGCCAACATCCATCGTTTCCTATCGCTTCCGCTGCCGCCGCCACCATCGCCCCCCACACGCAGCGCTGCGCCGCATTCTTCGTCTTATTTTCCGTGAAATTCCCATTACAACCAGCGCGCGGAATTGCCAAATACATCCGCATTCAGCCCCGTTTGGGCCGAGAGGCGGCGGCAGCGGTGGCGGCCAACTGCTCCAAAGCCGGAGGATTCCGTATTCTGGCGGTGTGGAGGAATCCCCCGAGCTGTGCTCCGGCGAATGCGAAATGCCGGCCCCGCGCCCAAGACGGGAGAAGTCTAAAGTTATTGTTCTTGTACGTCCTAACGACCCTTCTTCGCTTCCTCGGTGCGCATACACATTGTCGGAGATGTATTCTCAATTCGGGATGTGCGCGCTATTATCCGGGGAGTTGGAAAACTCGCTCCAAACGAAGGCACAAACGAGGAAATACGCTTCTTTGTTCTCGGGCAAGTGTTTCACGTCGTTCCATAAAGTTCCCAGGATGAAATTTCAAAATTTGATGCAAATCTTAGACTTGTAGCGTCTGCAGCCCTCTAGGACACTGTCCTCTGCACAGTACCAGATGAACATACCTAAAAACTCTTATGAGCATATTTATTCTAGATATCTGTTTACTTACCCAAAAGTCTATTGGAAATGAGGTCGTACTTGCAGAATGTCCTAGAGCTTCCTCCTTAGTATCTGCAACCTCTTGAGTTAGTCTCAGACTTTTGGCTTAGACCTTAGACCTTGTTCGGAGTAGTCCGACTACTCACATGAACTGATTTCGATTGTAACTTTAGGTTTCTAGAAACTTCTTGGAGGTGGCACCATCAAAACTCAACTCCTTGAACCAATTCCATTGGGTCAGTCTAAGTAGCTTCAACTTGACCACTGTTGGCTGCCCTTGTCCAGGGTGCAGACACAGGTCCATCCATAGTTGCACTCTAAAAATATGGGTATTTATCAAAAGCTACTTGCCTAAGGTCTCATTGATGAGGTTGACCTCACCTAAGGTGATCCCAACTTCAACAGCAATGATCAGAACCCATTTGAAGGTCTGACCTTAGCTTAGCACTATGGTGAGATGCCCTATAGCAGCATCCAAATCGATGTTCTTCAGGTCTACATACAGCCTTTAGAAGTGTTCTTGCCTTTTTGATGTCTAACCTGTGGCCTGTATGGTTGTCTGACTGTGGGGTTCGTCCTAGGGCAGCAGCTGGCTGATACCATCTCCAGGTTCCTAAAAACCGAGGTCTTAGTGCAGAGTTTTCGAGTACCTTCGAAAGCCTACCTTCCAGTTTCTGGACTATCCCTGATTATCTAAGGTCAAACTGAAGAGTCTGACATATCATCTCACTTTGAAGGTTGGTGAGGGGGACACTAAGTGAGCAGAAAGTTGAACATAAAATTGTTAGTCTCTCCGGAATCCTTTGGTCACTCTACTCATGGTCATCAAAACTCTGAAACAAACAAAAAACTCATGACTCAATTTGCCTAAATATTCCATAGATATCAATTGTACATCATGTGGAAATGTCAGCCCAATGGCTCATAAAGTCCGAACCCATGCAAACTTGAAATTAATGAGACAAGTTGAACAAATTCATCAGTACTCGCCTCATTAACTACCGAAGTGCTGCAAGACCACTCGACCAACTCCAAACTTTCTCATTCCATCAACCCAAGCCCCATACACACAACTCCATCACATTTGATACGGTTTTTCCGCATTAGGATCATCAAAATTCATACATGAGGAGGGTCTTCATGAGATTTTATGGGAAAGCAATGACGTCACACACTCAACCGTACAAAATCACAAATCAAAGACGGGTCCCATGTCCTAGGGAATGAGGGCCCAACTTTCTTTGAAGTTCTGCTATCATTGAAACCAACAATTTCTCCTACACAACCATTTCAACCAACTAAATAGAGACATAAAAGACATTAGAAGTCATCTTGAAGAAATTGAGTGGTTCCCATGAATAGGCCCCTATATGATTTGTAAGTTCAATGTCAGTCATCATCACATAAACTATGTTTTTTCTTCTTGAAACTATAATTTTCAAAGTTATAATGAAGATATCGTCTCTAAATCACGAGAGGTAAGGCAAAACCTGTACAATCTCTATAATTTTAACCAATAACTCACAGGGCTTTTGTAGAGGGTCCTATCTTGGACCACTATAATCTTCGTACCTTTCTTCCATCAGGGTTCTTACCTTTCACCCAAAGAAAAAAACAAGTTTGGTGTGTCTCTCACCTTTGAATCTTGAATTTCCAAGATTTAATGGAGTAGCGCTGCCTTCAAGCCGACGAGATTTATTTCTTCTTTTCTTCGCAGCGTACACGTTGGTTTCATGGTGCCTGACGTCATCCGCCTTTGTTGCTCCTCAGCGTTTGGAAGGCAATGCCCTTTCGGTGAGGGCATCCAGCCAGTCAGAAAACGCTGCTGGCTTTCGCGGGAAGCCATATTTATGGGCGGCTGAAAGTTGGAACGTGGCACCCCTCGAGTCGAAAATAGAAGATATCTTAATCTGAGCTGTCATACGATCCCCCTTGGTCATACATCATTGTCTGCAGTCGCGTTGCCACAGGAAAGCTGAAAGTTAAGAATTCAGAATTATTCATATGACTTTCCTAAATTCAAAGGAATTGAAATTTCTGTTCCACATTGTAATTATTTACTGTGGGAGATTTATGATGATTGGGAAAGTTCTGCGTTCCGCTTTTTTTGCCTTGGGTGTATAATGGCAATATAATTTTTTGCGCCTTCCGTAAACTGCGCGCGTTTTGTAAGAATTGTGGATAATAACAGTAAAACTTAATGTTCGCGCTTGGAGCGTTTTCCATTTTCCATTAAAATAGCGCACGCGAAAATTTAGAGCTGCAAGATAAAGTCGCATTTTTTGGTTGTAAAGGAAACTCAAACCAACCCACCCACTGGAATTTGGCTTGGGTTTTGCTCAAGAAGTCCCAGAAGGGGCCAAAAATTCCGTTTCTAAATCTGAGTTATGGGAGTCTTTTGATCAGTGGCAGCAAAATTATTGCTTGTTGTAACTCAAAGAGTTTTGGCAATTTTACCCGTTGTGACAGATTTTTTAGTTTTGCTTCTTGGCGATGCAAGAGCCTGAGCCAAAAACCCAAACAAACTCATAAACCATGAAGTTCCATCGAGCAAGCCAGCAGCCAAAATCCGTGTTGCTTCTTTTCGTTTTAGTTTCCGAATGCTGAACGAAAAACCTCCACCGTTTTGTTGGTTTATCTCGACGTTGCCGAAGACGACGACGAAGAAGCTTGCTGGTTTTTTGCAACCATTTATTTAAATTTATCTTTCTACGTTTGCTGGCATTGCCCGGTTTTTCTTCGCCTCGTCCGCCGTTGCCGTAACTCTTCGTTGGTGGACTCCGAAGAAGTTGGCTGGCGCGTTCGCTATCGTCGGGAGCTTTCTTTCGGCTAATAGCATTAGAAGCAATTGCAGTGCACTTTATTTACTGTTTGCACACAATTGCAATGGTCGTATTTTCGGCGGAATCGCCCGCCCAAATAAGACCCAGTCTGATTTAGATGCTTGTTTGTTTGCTGCCCGTGCACAATTTGCACGTTCTGTAATTGGCCAAGGAATAGATCGAAGAGATTTCAGTGTTATTCGATGTGAATTTCGGGCGCCTTCCTTTCCAGCTGCTCCCAAGTCGGACCTGGATGGTTGGACATGATGCTTTATTAAATATTTACATGGGAGTGTGCCGGGTCTATAAAACAAGTCGTAAACGTTAGTTTTACAACGTTTCAATGGTCCCGGCATGGCGGAAGGCGTGCGCTTCCACTTCACACAGTTCCCTGTATGGTTCAGCTCTTGCGGGCCCCTTACAGAAACATTACCACGAGTTTGATTGCACGCCCCCCGAGGAAGCCATAAAAATCGTGCATAAATTTGAATGAAGCATTCGACTTGATTGACCATACAACAAGTTTACTCCAATTATTCGGTTGTAAACAACGCACAATGATTTTATGTGATGGACAAGCACTCAATGTCAAATAATCTTCTATTCTGTGTCAACACTCGTAGGGAGTCGTTGGTGTGACTTTTACTGATCGTAAAAATCGTAAAAACCGCTCGTAACCATTAATAACCATGACACGTGCCCCTCAAGTAGGTTGACAGTTCAGTTTCTGCATCTGGAGTGGTAAAAGTTCCAGGAATGCTACTGTGCATTTTTCTCGAAAAGTTGGCAAATATGACAAAAATGATTGTTTGTAGGTTGTATTCTGATTAGATTGTAGAGAAAGGGTTCTAATGATAGTTCGGATGCTCTAAATCAGCTTTACGACCAATGAGGGGAATTGACCTATCCCCAAACTGGTCATTAACGGACCTAAAGTGTAGACAGAGTTTCGAATTAAATTTGCTCCCGCTCTGTTTTCGGGATTCTGACACCCCGTTCCCGTGGTCCTATCAGTTGATAGGAGGAGATATCATATTCATCTCAGTGGAGCGTTAATCTAATTGTCAAAGGTTTAAATCATGCCCTCAGCCCCTCATGGGATGCTATAGCAGTACGAGGTACAGGGATCACACGGCTCGTAATCCTAACCATTGGTCATCCCCTAGCACGGTTTTTATTTGCTTTATCTATATTACGCCACATTGGTCTGTGGACCCTTTTCCCGGAGCTGCATGGTTGATGATGTGGTCCTTCTTTTCCCAATGCCGAATGTATCTATAAACACATCAGGCTAACAACAATGGCTCTCTCCCAGGCTTCCCCGCGCCGGGGGGGCACACACTGTAAATTAAAATTCAAATTGGGTCCTGCGAACCCTACGGGTTTACTCGCCCACACATCGGGGCGCCATCGCCGCCGCCGGCGGGCAGAATTGCGCATTACATCCGACTGAATGCCCTTTCCGTCGGTCGGATAATCCGGCAGTCCAATCTTCGACGATGTACGATTATATTCCTGTACGTTCCGGTCGATCTCTTCACTCTTCGCCGTCGGCGGCGCCGTGCGTGCCCACAGCCTCCCGGACTAAATTCGCAACAATTCTCATTTCATCCACCTCGCGCACACACCAATCCCCCTGGCGCGGCCAGGGATACAATACTGCATGTTGCGCATTCCGTGGTTAGTTATACTCCAACACACGCAGACCTTTCGTTGGAGGTGGGGCGTGTGGGATGGGGCTGGAGGCTGGAGGAGTGCATGGAGAAGCGTTACGAATGTTGGTATTATGTGGGCGCCGTTAAAACCTGCGGGGTCTTCGGTTCATGCTGGTAGAGCCAACATCGCCTGGAATTGAACCCTTCTACAGAGACCTCGAACAATATCCTTTCAACACACACAAAGGTGGACCTTGAACTCTTCTCTTAGAACCTTTTAGGGAAGCAGTTGCATAATGATGAATCTTTGTATGGGGGCTGAAACCATATGAAGGTATTGGGTTTGTTGGCTTTGAAGGTTGGGAGGGTTTCTGGAACATTGGGTATAGTACGCGGACTCGATTTTCGCAACGCGGGCGCGATCGCCGCCCGTTTTCCAGTTTTAATGGGAAAATGGGAAATGGGGCGGCTGATATAGAGGAGCCCAGTTGGGGGCGCAACCCGGGAGTGGGCCGGCCCCCCAACAGTCAGCGGAGCGCTTCCCGGGAGTCGATGTGTGGTTATGTGCGGACATATCCGTCCATCACCCTTTATCGTCCCCCCAACGAACAAATACGACCCTCGTATAACTGCCCCCAGCACGCATATACAACCAGCATCGCCCAGATAGATAGAATACATTCCGGAGTTGGCAAGAAGAGTTGAACAACGTGAGCACGACCAAATAATATCCCACGCATAGAAATTGAACAACAATTTTCGTTCGCCTTTTCCGACTTTCAATTAACTCCATGCCCCACGTCGTCTTGGTCTTGGTCTGAGGTCCCTGAGGGACTAAGGGCATTAATTGGTTTCCCCGTCCTATATTTTCGGCATGGTCGGACACACCTTTTCCGGGTAAAAAGGAGCCCATTAGGGCTTCACGAGGCTGTAGGACAATGGAGGGAAATTCTTAAGAATTTATCCGAGCGATGGAAACAATGCGCCCCGACCTTCGAATGGGGGCAAGAGCATTGTGCGCGTTGCGAATAAATAGCGCACGCCTGAATGATTGTGCCGCGCACCAACGGCGATAGAACCCAAAGGTTGAGCGTCTTCTACAGGAAGGAGGGCCCATCATCATCGGGGTCATGCGGGGAGGTATCGCGTTCGTTGCAGACGGAGGTCGTTATCTCTGTTAAATGAAGTGTACAGTAACGCTCGCCGCTTTGTGCGAGCACCTACGTTATCAGGGCGGGTTCTTCGGGAAGCTTCCCTCTTTCTTAATATAGTTTGCCCCCAGCAGAGGATTCTTCCAGGCGGTTCCCACACGTCCGCCCGAAATGGTTCAGCGTGCGTTATTGTTTCGGGTGGCAGCAAAAAGAAAAAGTTTGCTCAGGAACTCGAGGAATAGACAAATGTTAGTCTAGAGCTTAGAGAGCCCTAAGCCCTAAGGTTCTCAAGGTCTAGAAGTTCTAGAAATTTTAGAAGGAACTTGTAAAATTCTACTACTTTGAGCTGCTTTACATTAGTTAGGTGTTAATACCCGTGGTCTATGCATTCATCCCAGTGTCCTATCGAAAAGTACCACGTCCCAGAGAATCTAGGGATGGTTATCCCTGTGCCAACCATAAATTTCCGGCTTTATATAAGCTTTCGGTGCCATGGTCCGCACACCGTGCATCGATGCGCATTTGGAATTTGGTATGGAAATCTGGCCAAAGTTGTGCACATGCTGTACTGGTAGCAAGCCCCACTCTTCGCAGACCGCCCTCGACCGCCGCCAGCCACCCCCGAGTTGGGCTGTGCCCGAAACGAGCATAACAACACTCTATACATCTCAATATTATTCCACTCGACGACGCGCTCGTGGATTACGCCGACATTTGCATATTCTAAATTTGAATATCAGGATTATCTCCCGCCGCCGCCGCCGCCCCTCTCCATTCAGCCGCCGCCAAGTTAAACACTAAGAAAACTCCACTTGAAAGTCGCATTCCGGGAAGATTTAGGATGCATATCAGGGCGTCCAAATGGCCTATGTCGCAGCCAAAAACGAATAACAAATGGAAGCAATGAGATTCTATCTTGGCGAATAGGCAAAGACTTTCAGCGTTTTTTCCTTATTTATTCATTGAATCGACGCTGTTTGTCTGCCGCGGTCCGAAGAGGCGATCCCAGAAAGAAAGGAAGCGCACAAAATAAGTCAAACGTACAACCATTATAAACATGTCACTGATGGGGATCTCGATGGTAAAAACTTCATTTACGCTTCCCGCAGCCAATGGGCCTTGGCTTGGCGTAGAGTGTAGACAAAATGATGGACTGCGAAACGAAATGGAAACGGCTCCCATATACCTGCGGTTCTGATACCATGCTCTCTCTGTCTACCCCGCACTGCTAGAGCTGGCGAACCGCAAGAAGAAACAAGGAGTTATTGCTGATCGAGTCGTCCATTCTTGCTTACGGTTGAGACCTAAGGTCGTACTCTCTCACTCTGCTTTGCGCCATCCTTCACCGACTCCATGATGATGATGATGATGATGATGATGCTACATGGGGACTTTTAAATGATAATTTAGATTACGTATAATGGCTCCATAATCGACCATTCTCGAAATGGGATATTAGACCCGGAGACTCACAAACATGCAGTCAACTCGCCGCCCGTGTTGAATCATTGCCCATGCCAACTCTACAAGATCCCATGGCGTCCCATGTTCTGTAGCCTCATGGCTGCATAAGTGCGGTCCGAAAAGGGACACGACTTCATATTGTGGCCACTCATCAGCTGACATAAATTAAGACATTTGCTTGTTAGGGTTTCAAATGTTGGTCCATGCTTCGCTGAAGGTGTATGAGTGAGACTCTGAGGTCCATTGGTTTTGATTAATATCCATCCGTAATTATGTGCTATGTTGGAAGACATATTTATGCTGTTTTCTGGAGGAAGGTGCGTGGAAATATGAAATGGAAAGGTACAAGTTACAAGATGGGGACTCAGCCATGTTCCGTGCATTCCGAGTGGTGTTCCATGGGACATTCGTTATGCTTGATAGCTTTATTATTATTGCGTCTAATGTTTTAATGGGACATGCCACGAAACTCGAGGTTTTTCATGTTTTTTAATTATTTTTACTTTATGTGTTTCTTTGTGTAGGAACCTATAAGTTTTGGGTGTCAAAATTAATTTCTGGATTTACTTCAGCCAAATTATTTATGGGATCTACAAAGTATGTTGATAAAGATAGGAGTACCTAAAATTAATTCCAAGAAGTTAAATGTTAAATTTCCAAGGTTTTTTGATCTTTTTAACTCCTAAAACCTTTGACAACTGACACAGTTTTGAAGGTGTGTTCTGTGCTTCTGTGGTTGAACCATAAAATTAGACTCAGCAGCTTTTAGGGTTGATGGTACCCTTGGAAAACCTTCAAGGGTTGGGTACTACTATAATTTCATGTGTTTTGTATTCTTTCTGTTTTCAGGGGTCTCTTTTGTGTTTTGATCTTGCAATCCCATACAATAGTTTATACAGATGGAACCCCTTGGCCATCTCTGGAAACTTCAATTTTGGGTCCTGGTACCCCAATTTTGAATGTACAAGGAAGACTTCTTAGTATTTTGACTGTCTGGCTGTTTTGTACTAAAACCTCAAACCTCTTCCAACTTTTTTCTTCATGGCTAAAGACAATAACAATATTTTGACAGATGAAACATGGATTTCCTGTACTTGGTAGTATATTACCATTGCTGCTATGGAGTCATCAAACCACACATTTTATATTTGTTCAGCCAAGCTTGGATTTTTTTCGGCGGCTTCGTTGAAGCCACAAATCGTGCATCAGTTGTTTTCAACATTACCATTTGCTACTCGATTCTTTGCATTCCTCCTCTTTTCCTCAATGATGCCGTACCAACACATCGGACGCGTACACACGAGTTAATTAAACAAGATTTACGATAACATTATGCCATGTTGATTTTGTTGCGTTGTTCGGCGTTTTATTTATCTACCGGTTGTACATTTTTAACGAGCTGCCTAAATATAGACCTTTCGCCGACAACAAGCGCGAGAAATCGACAAAGTCGATGGCGACGGCTGCACATGAGTGAGAATACCATCGATCCTGGATTTATCGATGGGTCGTGATCGGATCTTTTTGTCTGCATATTCATATGGGTGGCACCCGAAAACACCAATGCGGGCTTCCATTAATTAAAATACCATTCAACAAGTAGATTCTGATTGAGTCGCCATTCACTATGGACAAAGACCATCAGGACCATATCTTCAATATATCTGATAGGATTATTCATAATGCAAGGCAGAATTTCGTCGGCTTTGTTCATATCGAATGAATGGATGACTTCCTCCAGCAAATGGCGAATTTAATGAGCTATTAAATTAGGCTTTAATGTCAGAATTATTTGGACGCTTAGCTTTTTTAAATCGCATGTAATTTTTCGCCATTAAAACCCGTTTTATTGCCGGTTTTATTAAGTGTTTGTGGTATAAAATTGCCATAAAATAGTTTATGACCAATTTTATTCATTGCCTTCCAGATTAATCCACTCTACAACTTCCACATTTTTTCTTTGTAGTTTTCTGCTATGATGAACCTGGTGATAGAAAACGCTCGCAAGATATAAATGGTTATTTTTTTCTTTTCGATGCTTCCATTCTCGGCTCGATGCTGAGGAGCTCAAGGTATCAGGTCACAAAATGCGTCCATGTCACACCGATGGGACCTGGAATTGCGCCATAAAACTCAATGGCTCATTCAAAATACATACAAGAGCTCTACATTTCTATAGACTTGGTGCGCGCGCGTGTGCAGATGCAGACATGTTGAGAGACGAATCTCTTCAGTTCTTCGGACCATCCGGGCATCACTGGGTCCGCATTCATAAGGGTTGGGGGTTGAAGAAAGACCATGCTACCGTGCACCTTGATGGGTACCATTTCGGGGCACTCGACGAAATGTACATTTTATTTATACTTTGCAATTCTATACCCGGGCAGTCGATGGTAGCGGTTTCCAGAATTTCCGTGAAGCCCCAGATGGGGGGAAACAGCCAGCAACCGACGCAAACCGCAAGTGCGAGCCGCAACAACATCATTTGATCAATATTTATATATTCAATGTGGTGAGCACATTGGGACGATGGCGGCGGCCGTTACGGAGGGACATTTTGCAACCAGAGCCCAGAACTCGATGTCGAAATGTTTTTATAATTTCCATTTCATGGCGCATCGAAAACAACCCCGAAACGTAAATATCAGCATATTTCTCCCAACAACGGGTTGATTTTTGGGTGAGGTTCCTACATCCAAAAAATTAATGTGGGACCAAAGCAGCTTTCTTCGGAAAGGCATCTTGCACAGATAACATCCGCTTTTATTTCCTAGTTATTTGCATTTACGTGCGATGCTTATTTCCGAAAAATCTCGCCTGGAATGCATTCCGCACGTACGACTTTAACCGCCTCCAGGGTGTGCGCCCAAGGAAGAAGAACCTGGGAGCCTCAGGAATGAGAAATGGCTCGCACATCGACGCGCGCTTCTTCTAAGTTATTGAGTTTCATTTCCGTCGGGTTGTGCCTCGGCGGTTGGCAGACATGGTAACGCAGACTTTCTGCCCCTTTTTCGATCTGCCCGGCTTCATAATCGTGAAGGACGAGCGCAAGTGTGAGCGGGATGGCGCGAGGAGGTTCTGGAAGCTGAACTGGAGTCGTTCGCACGTACCGACTTAATATTAGTTCATTATTCAAGTGCGAATTCCCCGAAGCAATAACAACAAATAACTTCGTTTTTCTGTTTTAACGGCTTTCAGGGACGCGTGCGCACACGCTCTATGGGACTACGTGATCATAATAATCCCGTTGTTTTCCAAACGCTGGATTCGCAGACAACGTGCGAACAGTGTTTTCCAATTTGCCCGGCGTTCCCATCGATTTTAACAATGTGCAGCCGCTATAAATTCGGGATATTGCTGCAAACTCATTGCTTTTCATTACTAGGATAGACAAATTTGTTTTTGCCTATGCCCTATAGTTTAGAACTAAGATTTTGACCTTTCAGAGTCAATTCTCTATGATTCAGAATTTGACAAATGAGGGATTCTGAACTATCGTTCAAAAATCTAATTGATGGCCTTTACATTAAATTTCCTGTATGTGAAAAAATAAGAAACCTTGTTGAAACCCCAAGAGAAAACATTGAAAGGAGATTTATAAGTTTGTTTGCTCATGCTTTTTGGGCTGAAATCGAAGAAGCCGTACTGAAATATTCATAAATGTACGAGTGCACACAAATCGGTCATTAGCATTTCGTCATGATGTCGACCGAGTCAATAAGGATGTATACTCGTATACGCACTGGAAGCGTTTCCAGTGAGCCAGGCATTTCCTCCGAGGTCCCGTTTGTAGGACACGCGCCTTGAAGCAGGAAAAGTATACATAGAGAAATATGAGCGAATGAGGGTGTTTTCCCAGCAAGATCGAACGACCCATGCCGAGTTAGTTATGTTACCACTATCGAGTGATTTACGAGCGCAATTTCCCACCCGGAGACTCTCTACAGGCAGCCGATCAACGCCATGAGGCGTAGGATCGCAGACCTTCTTCCCAGAGATTTTTCTGTTGATCCGTGCTTTTTCTGTTCCAATGCCTTTCAATGTCTGGTCCAGTATGAAAAGGCAAGCAAATATGTGTGGGTTTCTTATTCCTGCTTTAGTAACTCTCTAGGAAATTTTCTAATTAAGAAAATGGTAGATCATCAGATTCAATACATGAAAATTAGAAAAAGAGCGAAAATTTGTTTACAAATGCCATAAAGATATTACTGAAAATTTAATTTTTAACTAGAAAAATCGGTCGAAATAGGACAAAAATTATGTCCAACTTAGAGGCTCATTTATAAGAGTATCCCTCGGCCGATTTGCACCAAATTCTAGCATGTTGTAGATAATTTACAAATATTTCCAACGATCTATGTATAGTACCATATAGGTCTCGTCGATTGTGGATCATTGCCATATAGACATTACTGAATATTTCATTTTTTGCTATCTACACGCCTAATATAACTGTCAAGTGAGCCTGAAACTTTCGTGAAAAACTGCAAAAAAATATTAAGCCTATACACTTAAAAATTTTGTCAAAATTTCAAATGGCTATAACTCTGTTGAAAATGATAATTGTAAGCTAATTTTAGCGGCTATGCATTCAGAATTAAGCTATCTACACGCCTAATATAACTGTCAAGTGAGCCTGAAACTTTCGTGAAAAAGTGCAAAAAAATATTAAGCCTATACACTTAAAATTTTTTTCAAAATTTCAAATGGCCATAACTCTGCTGAAAATGATAATTTTAAGCTAATTTACGCGGCTATGTATTCAGTATTAAGCTATCTACACGCCTAATATAACTGTCAAGTGAGCCTGAAACTTTCGTGAAAAAGTGCAAAAAAAATATTAAGCCTATACACTTAAAAATTTTGTCAAAATTTCAAATGGGCATAACTCTGCTGAAAATGATAATTTTAAGCTAATTTTCGCGGCTATGCATTCAGAATTAAGCTATCTACACGCCTAAT